>CM035594.1:65329157-65629157 GCA_020423425.1 Chrysopa pallens
TATTAAAAGTAATGAAAAAATCATCGAGGAGAAACAATTATCACCCCAAGAAAAGCAAAAAGATATTTTAAGAGGTAATAACAGCAATGAAGAACCAGGCGGAATCGAAGAGTATAAATGCAAAGAGTGTAACATTCCAAATGAATATATTCAGTTACAATCCTATCCAGAATATCATGATCACATTGTAGAATTCCATCCAGAACGAATTGATTCTCGTGTATGCGAACATTGTGGCCACAAAAGTACACGTCGACATCTTCTATTATACCATCAATTTATGAAACATGGAATTAGCCCCCCACCACCTTTTATATTCCCTCATTGTGATAGATGTGATTTCGTTGCTGCAAACAAAATATTACTTAGACGCCATCAAGCTGCAGTTCATGGCACCACACAATCATTTAAAGATGAAAAAACAACTCGTATAGATTGTCAAATATGTAAAGCTACATTTAAACGTAATTTAATATTTATCAAACATTGCTATCAAACTGGTCACAATGATGATTTAAATTTTGATTGTGAATATTGCCATAAGAAATTTTTACGCGCCTCCTATGTAATCGCTCATATGAAATCATATCATAAATCGGAATTAGAAGCAGAAAATATTAGTTTAGATGAATTGGATAAGGAATTAGTGAAATCGGAAATCAAAATTTTATCAAATATACCAATTAACACAAATATAGAAGATATCGAAAATAAAACTGAAGAAATGGTACCAACAACCAGTGTTCCTAGCTCAGAAGCAGAAGCATTAGTAAACGTTGCTAGTGGAATTGCGGCTAGTTTAGGTCTAGTAGTTTTAGATGAAAACCAATTTGTTATTCAAACTCAAGATGATTGTACGGGAACAGAAGAATATATATTACCAGAAATTAGTGAAGAAGATGGGGCGTTAGTACATCAGACACCACAAACAATAGCGTTAACAGTTTCAGATCAACAAACTGCGAATAATATTGTCACAACGACCACACCAGTTACAAGTACCGATGAATTAGTTATGGTACTTACTGATCATGATTACAGTGATGGAAATACACCAATAATTACATCAGAAAACTCAAATATTGTAGTCTTATATTCACATCCGGTTGAGGGACAAACAACACAGTATATTTCTCCCGAAGGTAATATAGTATTGAATTCACAAACTGGTGTGATCGAAATGAATGGGCACAAATTACAAGTGACTAATGCAGAACAGTTAGAAATTAAAAGTACAGAAAATGAAGAAGTGGAAAAAACAATGGAAATACAACAAGAAGTTGTTGAACCAGAGGAATCTATTGAAATGATTCAACAAGAAATTAACAATCATTTTCAAGAAACTGAAAAATTAAACCAAGAAATAATTCAACATTCAAATGTTGTATCTGGAATCTTGTCGACTGAAATTCAATCACAATCTATTGAAATTGAATCGCAATCTACTGAAAATGTACCAGAAGAAACACCTGATGGTTTAGCAAAAACTTCAGAGGATAAAGATTTTAGTGTGCCAATTGAAGAAAAACAAGAGATAACATCGGAACAAATTGAAGAAGAAGAACCTAAAGAACTAGAATCATTACCAGTAATTAATGCAAATTTAGAACCTGAACCGATGGAAGTTGATGAAGAAATCGTTGAAGTTACAAGGAATGAAAATACAAATGTAGACAGTGAAGCAGACAAAAATGTTGAATCACTTTCAGAAAATTTAGAACCGCCAACTTTAGAACAGCCTTCTGAAATACAACCATCGACATCAGAAATAGAACCGCCTACACTTACGTTAGATTCGCCAGCACAACAAACTGAACCTTTAACAGAAAATCGAAATATCGCAGAATCAGATACACATTTAGAGGATGAAGCTATGGATATTGATGAAGCTGATAATATGTGCAAAAAGTTAAATCCTCCTGAATCTGATGATATTGAACAAATGAATGTAAAAACTGTAAATGATCTTGAAAATGTACAGATTGCGGATAATACCGAAATAAACAAAGAAGCAATTGATGAAGAAAATGAAAGTATAATAACACATAATAACGAAGAAAATGATGGTACTGAAAAAGTAAAAGACGAAAAAATTACAAATGCTTCCGAAACTGATGAAAGTAACGAACTTGATCAACCATCTGAGATTAAGAAAGATGTAGTTATAACTAAGGAAGATGAAATGACAAAAGAAGTTGAAAATGAAAAAATTCCTGAAATTATTGAAGACGACGCTAATAATAAAAATGTATCAGATAAAATAACAGAGTGTGAAGAAAAAACAGATGAAATTATTTTACCAAAAGACGAAAAAATTGAAAATGACATTTTAAATGAAACACCTGCAGTAACAAAAGATAACGTAACATCGCTGGTGTCGGATTGGTGTGATGACGATAGTGGTCTTCAAGGGAATACTCAAGAATCAGTACAACAAGCTATAGAAATAAATGAAGCAGTACCAAATGAAACAAATCAATTTATTATTCCAACGACTGGAGAACAAAATAATGATAAAGAAACGAATAAAAATGAAAATGGCGAGAATAATGTGTCAAGTATAAAGATAACAAAATTATTAGATGATTGGGATGATGGGGATACTGATTCACAAAATTCCGGTGAAACTACACAACAAGTCACTAAGAATCCAATAAATAATTTAATTGAAGACTGGGATGACGAATAAATATTTTGGGATAAACAATATAAATTATTTATCTGTAAAACTGTAGGCATCATATAATATGACAAATATTCTAAATGAATGTAAAAATACGATTTTTACGTTGTATTTTAAGAATTTTTAATGGTGAGAATATCAATTTCTTTTGCTTTTACCTAATCTTTTTTAATCGAAATGATAAACAAGAAACTTTACACTTGCATTTCTTACATTCTTTTCTGATTTCTGCATGTTTATGTGAATATGAAATTTATTAAATAGAAAAATATGTAGAACCTACTTCAAACTATTGGCAAATTGGTTCTCGTATTAAATTTGAGGTAGTCGCTTAAGAATAATTTTAAAGGGATAAATGAGATTTATTGAGATTATATTAGTAATTTTGAAAAAGTTTTTGCTCGCACTCTGTTGCCAATCACAGTGTTTTCAGCTAAGAAAAGTCCATCTGTAGACTCATTACCGTAAAATAGGCTCTACACTTTCCATCTTACACTTGGCACTCATGATTTAGATCAAAGGAGTATATATATATATACAAGCAAAGTACAATATCAAAGGATCTCCCAGCCACGATTTTTTCTATATCGTAATATTTCTATAGCCGTCTCTATATCCTGATATATCTCAACTATGAAAAGTGATATACAAATCAAAGTACTACTTCAAAAATTACTATACAGACCATAAAGAAATCATCTAAATTGTCAGGAAATTTCATTGACAACAAAATGTTTGAGGAAGGTTTTCTTAGAAGAAATTTTTATGAAATTACTTTTATCATTACAATGAAAAATCAATAGGCAATTGACATTAGTCAATAAAACTATACTGGATGGATTTCTGCATTCTCCATTGTATTTTCTATCGAAATTATACTTTCTAATTTCCAATGAATTTAAAATTGCCATAGAAATAAATGACTATTTCGAATTTGGAGATTTAAATCTTGAATAACATCCTGTATAAAAAATTGTAAATGATTTTATGATATTTTTTTTAAGAAAAAAATAAATGAAGAAAAACTATTATTTGATAGGTTATAAGGATTTTTTGTATTTGTTTATATAATAATTAAATGTATTTGAAGGTGTTACGGTTTTTTAGATATCATAATATTTATGAAAGCTTTTTTTTTAACTTGGCAAATAGCCATAAAAAACTTGTTTTAAGCTTTCATATTGTGATATGTAAAAAATGAAGAGCGTCTTATATATTTATAATTTTTTTTTTTATGTAGATTTAGGTGTAATTATAAGATTTCAAAACGTCGAAATATTAAAATTTTATTCTATGTACACAAAAAATGTTTACAGCATATAAATACAAAATGTTCTAATAATTATTGTCTTGTTTATTCCTCGACATTGTTTATGTGAACTTAAGGTGCGAAAATTTACTTATCTATTTTAATAATAAAGGAAAAATAATTGTCAATATCATTAGTTTGAAATTTTGACTTTATTTTGACCTTTTAGATATATGTCAAAATAAAGATGATAACTTGTTTTTTTTTTTTATATAAAATCAGGGATCAGTCCCCAGGCGTTACTCTAGAGCAAGAAATTCTGAATTAAGGAAAAGTATACAGCTTATTTTACGTATTGGTATGTTAAAATATTCCTGTATGAAACATTACAATCTATACACGTAGAATTTTTTTTTACGCATACATTCATAACGTATGAACAGCATTCGTTATCTTCTAAGAAATTGTGATTCAACTGACTTTATCTCACCAAGAATTACTTCTAATATGGAACAAATCATCAAATTTAAGCTAAAATTTATTTAACATTTAATGATTTATCAAAATTTCAATCTGGTGTTTCAAAGTTTATTATAAAATTTTATCAGGATGAACAGACAGCGGAATTTGTTAAAACAATTATATTGGACTAGTTATAAAGTATGGTTCCCCTAAAGTATTTCTAATATAAATGTCCGATTAAATCCAAATTTGATTTCCGATATATACCATGTCAAACCCATTCATACCGATTCCAAAATTTTAATCGAATTGAATTGGATTAAATAGAAATTATTGAATGGGTTTTACATAGAATGAATCGGAAATAAAATATTAGATTGAATCCAGTTCATTTACGCTTCGATTCCTAATGGATTTAATCGTGACATTTTTGTTAGAGATAATTTTTAAAATTTTATACAAAAAACATAAGTAATTTACTATTTGGATAATGTATTTAAATCACTAAGTTTATAATTGAACAGGAACATAAATTATTATTAAGGATTCGGATTTTTCATAGTCCCTTCTTCCCAAGGTCGAGGCCCGCGTACATTTTCCCAATGTTCAATATCTAAATTTTTAATTTTTTCATATTCTGATTCTAACGTGACTTCTTTCGGATTTTTCATTTTTACACCATATTTTTCAGCTTCTTCCGGTGTAATTTTTTTGGTAGGTTTGAACTGAAATCTAATTTTAAATGTTATATTAGGTGGTAAAAAAAACTGTTTACGCTATGTGATTACTTAATTTGAGTGAATTCCCTTAAACCAAATGATCCACCTACAACTAAGCACATAAAAGGAATTCCGTATCTTATAAATTTTTTCCTATATAATTTTTTAAATTTTGACGAAATATCCATAATTTATTTTTAAATACTTTTATCCATTATTTAAAGATCCAATAATAGACAAATTGAGGTTAAAATTTTTTTTATTTTTTGGGTTTTTGGTTAGGTTGCCTATTAATCACCAAAATATTAGATAATAAGGTGACGTATAATTTTTTAAGTTGTTAGTTGATATTGGATATAAAGTTACGCGCATCAGAGATGCCATCATGAATAACAGGATTTCGGCTCTAACTACTCTTGAAAATTGCTAAAAATTTGCATAATCGTTCGAAAAGCGTTCAACTCTTTTGTCAGAAAACGGGTATCTTTACTCGGATTCTGACAAAGCCCAACTTCTAGCTGACACCTTCTCTAAGGTGTACAGCTAACAGGCGGTGACAAATATCCTCTGAAGAAACAGCCCACTTGGTGTCCGAATCTTTGAAAAATATTCGCTCTTCCATTAACCCCATTGATGACGACAGTGTATCACCTCATGAGGTATCCAGCATTTTAAGGAAACTTAAATGCAGGAATGCTCCTGGTGATGATGGTATGACTAATGTTGTTCTTCGCCATCTTAATTAATTAATTATTTTATATTTATTTCAATGTTAAAAATTTTGAAAGTTTTAAAATTGATAAATCCTATACTATGATAATATACAAAATGATATTTTATACATAGAGATAATACACATTGTATTCAACGTTATATTATTCGCGGTTCTCATTCTCATTACTTACTTTTCACCAACTGACTTATTCAGTTTTCAAAAACTCACTTTCAATAGCCCTTTCTTCGGTAATTGGTATTACTGTATTCAGGTGGGTAAAAAAATCGAATAACTTTTGTTTGAAACATTTTTTCTTAAACTGTTAAGATTCGTCTTAATATCAGCTTAAATTTATATAAGAAAAACAAGTATAATACATATTATCATACAATATACATTCGCAGCCGTGAATATGTATTAATATTCTTGTGTATTTTGAAAAATAAAAATTTAATTGATTAGCAAAAAATTATGTAAATCTGCCTTAAAACAACGTTACAACGTATCGCAAGTATTTTTTGCGGTTTTTAGTGTGAATCTGGTAGAAATGTTGGTATTTTTGTAGTTTTGTGACTTGTGACGAATTGCCATTTGTCAATAATTAAATGTTGTTTACAAATAATGGCTGCTATGATACAAGAAAATGTGATAAGAAATATTTTACACGGAAATTATTTAAAGATTAAAATAATTGATAACTATGGGTAACTCTTGGTGTTTTAGATGTTTTCAAAATCAACCAAAAAAGTAAGAATGAAATAATATAAACCTTCATGTAAATTTAACCAATATTTTCAAAATGATTGTAGAAAAATTGTACTACTCATTTTGGGATTGGATAATGCTGGTAAAACAGCGACAGTAAAAGGTCTTGCTGGCGAATCCCGTGATGAATTGGTTTCCACAGTTGGGTTTTCAGTTTATAATTTAAAATATAAAAAATGTGATATTCATATTTATGATATTGGAGGCGGTCCACAAATTCGAGGAATTTGGCATTTATATTTTTCTGATGTAAGATTTTAGTTTTTTATGTTTTCTAATAATATTAATTGTATTTGCATTTCTTTGGGCTTTCACAAATAATAAAAGTTAATGGGGGTGAGCTCTACTAGAAGTATAAATATCATTTGAAGCCCAACTGTATAATTCACAGAATAAATGTATCAAAAATTAATTTTTGATAGTTTTGATATTTTTGAGAGCATCTTGTGGTGATACGATCCAAAGAGATATTGGTGAAAATGATGAATTTTCAATGTTCTTTTAAATTTCAGCGGTTTAATTTCGCACAATTATGATTTTCGGATTTCATTTTAAATATATAGTATTAAAATTTTGTTCACAATATTTATACTTTTTACCTTATAGTCTGATCAAAGCTTGCTGTATTCCAATCTTACCTTAGTCTATTAATTAAAAAAAAATTTCAAGTTCACCGAACACACTATAAAAAGGATGATGGAAAGCTTTCAACTGTATTATTTTTTTAAATAAGCAAAATTCACAAATTAGAAAATTCCGCAATTTTAGAAATTGCATTGCTCTCAAGAAGATCTATTCTGTTCTATCTATTTAATTGCTAAGTGTAACATCTAATTTTAAATGAGTCATTTATATGAATTATATCTGTATCCCTATATGTATATTCTCAAAAAAATTTTAGGCTCATGGTATCATATTCGTAGTAGATTCAAATGATTATAAACGATTATCTGAAGTAAAATTAATGTTAAATGAACTATTAACAAATGAAAAACTAGCTGGGAAACCAATGTTACTTCTAGCTAATAAGCAAGACATTCCTAGTGCGTTAGATGAATTAGACATTGTTGAGAAACTAAAACTTGAAGAACTGGTTAATCAACAAAGATGCCCAACACTGGTCAAATCATGTTGTGCAATTGAGCAAAATCGTGGTAAAATAAAAACTGATGAAACCATCTATAAAGGTTACTTATGGTTATTAAATTTAATATTACGAGACTACTGGAAATTAAACGCACGTGTTGAACGCGATTTACGTGAACAAAACAGTAAAAACTTGAGTATGCGACAAAAAATTTTAGATCGAGTAGAAAAACATAAAATTAATTCTATTGAATGGCTGAATGGAAGTGGAGATTGTGGTAGACCAATAGATGAATCGAATGAGTTGTCAAGTACTTCATCTGAATCATCAACACAAGTTTATATTCCACATGTGCCTTTAGAGAATGCATTATCAGTGCCTTCAATATCTGAAACTAAACAAATTGAAGTAAAACCAAAACGACGATTTTCTGGTATACGTTCAAATAAAACTGCACCAGCTACATTACTTGGTGTAAGTGCCTTATTAAATCAAAAGAAATCAACATCAACTACGGATGCAAATAGACAATTAAAGTCGGCACATCCACGTTATCCGCAAACATTAAATCCTGCAGATTTGAATCATAGTATACATAATGATATTCGTTATTATAGAGAGAAAAATGGTGGAAATGGAAGTATTGTATTGCCACCTATTAATTTGTTTACGATTAGTAATAGTGGTATAATAAATAAGACAGATGTTAAACCGCGTTCGCCAAACGAAGAAGTCCATACAGTTGTTATACATCATGCCTTATAGTCTAAGAAATTCTTTATTTTCCAAGTTGCCATTTTGTAAAATAATACACCAGAACGTGTTATCGTTAATTTAGCCAATGGAAGGTAAAAATTCTTCAAATAATATCAATAAGCATGGCATTTGTTTTAGCATTAATATTGAACATCTGAAAATTCTGTACAATTGAAGTAATAGACTTAAGTATCAATCTTTTTTTATCAATGTTCAGAATGAATTGTGTGAAGCGGGGAAAGTGTTAGAAGCTGAACACTTTTAATGAAAAATTAGAAATAACCTCTCTTGTTTATAAATGTTCTCTGGGCGGCCTGTTATAAAAAAATGAGGACTATTGACATTTATCCCTATATCTATGTGACTCAGGAAATGGAATATTTTCCTCGCTTAAGTCTTGAAAAAATAATTTTTGTTTAAATTAAAAGCAAAGTGGCAATCTGGATATAAAAAAACCAAGTTTAACAGCTTATCTAGTTTGTGTAAGGATATTATAATTATATATATGAATTAGTACTGTGTACCTCGATAATAAGGACCAAAATGTTCGTTGACATTTATTTTAAATTAAATGTTCTAGTCACAAATTATTATAAGACATTTGTAAGTATATTTATTTGATAATAATAATTTTTATAAATTCCGAAAATACTGTTTTTTATTTTTTCCATTTGTCATTCTTCTAAAATTATTTTAAATGTGATATTCGTCAACTTATTACATTCTCTTCCTCTTTGTAGATATTGATATTTATCAAGAATATTATCAACTAAATGTTATCAACTAAATCGTGGCATTAATTCAATACATTTCTTCATGATTTCAATACATTTTCGCATTTAGATTGTCTAATCGATATTTAATATCAATCAGTTGTACCGATATCAGTATATGGCCATAGTGAATCGAAATTTTGAAAACAACGTACACTAGGCTGTATTCAAAATTTCGATTCACAATATTTCAATAATCAGAAAACTTAACATGAAAATGATTTTTTCCAAGTATGAATTTTTTGTATGTGTAATTAAAATACTTTATTGGTTTAATTTTCTATCACAAACATCACATGTGAAAGGTTTTACCTCACCATGGATTGATTTATGTACAGCTACTGTCGTTGAATAGCAAATGTCACAAGAGAAAGGTTTTTACCCAGAGTGACTTTCTTAATGTCCAATTAAATTGTTTTTCCAAGAAAATGTTTAATTACAAAAATGTTTTTGTAATTAAACACAAACGGATTTTTCCCAGTATGAATTCGTTTATGCTCAATTAAATGCGAATGATTGGAAAACAATTTTTTTCACCAATATACGTTAATGCTCTATTACAAAATTTTTATAAAATAATAATGGAAACTTTTAACTTGTGTATTCTTAAACTGCCTCTAAATGTTTTGAAATTTGATATGAAAAAGGAGAACTTGTTGAATTTCTAAGGAAAAAATCAAAATTCGATATATTTAAAAATGATTTTTCGAGTAAAACTCTTCGATATGCCCTCCGTTTTCATATTGTGCATACCAAATTATTTTGCGCGAAGATTGAAAGATTTTTACATAATGGGAGTACTTCAGTACTACGTTTCAACCCCCCTTAAGTATATTATGTCAAAAACAGAATACACGTGTATCAAATTTTTAGGTTATGTTTATTAAAATGCGGAGATAAACTATATTTTTCCGAAAATGGACAGCTATGATATATTTAAAAAATTAACGGTTGGAGTAAAATTTCAGAAAAAGAAGGTATGAAAATTAATCATCTGGTCATGGGGAGCCCTGGTCATTCTTTTTGAAATATTAATGGATTTTTGTTAATCGAATATTAATATTTTTGTAAATTATTTAGGAAGTTAAAAACAACAAAAAAGATGATAGTGAAGAGAACGGTACAGAAAATGTAAATTTAAAAAATGAAAATGTTTCCATTAATAAAGAATTTGATGAAACTGAAGGTATTACTTTACTAGGTAATATTAAATCAAATTCAAAAAAACGAAAAAAAATTAAAGAATTAACCGAGGAAAAAAAAGCATTATTACATCAAGAGTCAGTAAATCATTATCGTAATTTAAATAATATTAATGTCGTTGGGAGACATATACCAGAACCCATTAGACAATTTTCAGATTTAAAAATAGGAAATGATCTCTTAGAAAGTGTACAAAAATGTGGTTATCAAGCACCAACTCCAATTCAGAAACAAGCAATTCCAATTATGTTAGAGGTATTGTAATGTACAAAAATTATTAAAATAAAATCTTATAATAGCATTAATTTAATATTTTCATAGGGTAGACAAGTTTTAGCTTGTGCTCCAACCGGTTCGGGTAAAACTGCTGCATTTTTAGTACCAATAATTCATGAACTTGGTCAAGCAAATAAAGATGGCTGTAGAGCATTGATAATAACACCAACGAGAGAATTGGCAAAACAAATTCAACGAGAATGCTTTAAATTATCTGCGACTCGTGGTTTACGAGTTCATTTTATTAAAAAAGTTACTTCGAATCCTGATCAATTTACAAAAAATTCCATTAAAAAAATCGGTATTGATTGTCTGGTTATACACTAGTAGCTTTGACTAATTTATATAATTGTTTTAGATATTCTTATAACTACTCCAAATCGGCTGTGTTTCTTCTTAAATCAAGAACCATCACCTATTTCTTTAACTAAGTAAGTAAATGTAAGTTTTTAATTAATGTGTTTGTAAGGTGATTTTGATAGGGTTACATTCAATTTTTTTTGAATTATATCCTTTAATTATAAAAATTTTGAATAAAACCAACAAAACAAAATCTTTAAAATTAAACTGTAAATTAATCACAAATATGATATGATTACGGAAACCTGAGCTATTGCAATTTAAGATTACATTCTTTGCTCTTTGATAAGATGACATAGATTATACTATAATATAATATTTTTGTTTTGTACAGTGTTAGATGGTTAATTATTGATGAAGCTGATAAATTATTTGAAACTGGTGTACGAAGTTTTCATGACCAGCTAATGAAAATTATGACTGCTTGTTCGAATACAAAACGAAAAATTGCCATGTTTAGTGCTACGCATACACCAGCTGTTGCATTTTGGTGTCGGCATAATATGAAAGGATTAATAACATTAACAGTTGGAGAAAGAAATGCGGCAGCAAGTACTTTAGAACAAGAATTATTGTTTGTAGGTAATGAACAAGGAAAGCTAATAGCACTTAGAGATTTGGTACGAAAAGGTTTGAATCCTCCAGTGCTGGTGTTTGTTCAAAGTAAAGAACGTGCTCAACAATTATTTTCTGAACTTATTTATGATGGAATCAATGTAGATGTAATACATGCTGATAGGACTCAAACTCAGGTTTGTTAATACGATGCCGTCTATGAAAGGAGGTTCTTAACTGCTAATAAAAAAAATTGATTCATTTTATTATCTATTTAGCGTGACAATACGGTTAAAGCATTTCGTGAAGGTCGGATATGGGTTCTAATATGTACAGAATTGATGGCACGTGGTATTGATTTTAAAGGTATTAATCTTGTTATCAATTATGACTTTCCACCATCAGCAATTTCATATATTCATCGAATTGGTAGAGCTGGTCGAGCTGGACGACCTGGTAAAGCGCTCACTTTGTTCACTACTGAAGATACTGTTAATTTACGAAGGTATGTACTTTATTTAACTCCTACTATATTTAATTCATTGAAATTGTTTTCCACAATGTTTGATTCTACGTTATTGTGTATTAGGAGCTGTTTAATAACTGTAAGATGGTTTTGTAATTAATTTGTTTTTTTTTCTGCGATTACATAAGATTTTGATTTTGTTGAATATGTGTCATACTTCGCGATTCACAAACCATCCCCATTATAATTTCCCCCTGAAAAGTTAATAAGAGAAATTGAAATGAAAGTATAATACATCGGCTGATTTAAAATTTATTTCATAAATTTTATTCTTCTGAATTATCTTTGATATAGATAATTTTTTTTCAAAAATATTAATAAACCATTTCTCAAAGCGTTGAAGTTAATGGATATTTGATTCATAAAAAGCTATTTAAATTTGAATCTAATAAATCTAAAATCAAAGAAATTTTTTAATTAAAGCAGAGAAACACTCTGTATTGGTAAATGTGGAAAATATAAGATTCGTTCCTTCATTAAGTTGTTCAACGTATTCATATATCAATATGTAGTTGTTCACATATTGATATTGTGAAATAATTCTATAAATAATTAATAATTGTTTAATTCTTTCAGTATTGCACAAGTTTTAAAAAAATCAGGATGTGAAGTACCTGAATATATGTTAAAAATGAACAAACGTGGTAAAAAACATAAAAAACGATTATTAGTTAGTGCGCCAAAACGTGAAGATATTACAACAGATTTTATTTCAAGAAAAAGGTTTGTTAATAAATATTTTATGAAACGTTCAATAATATTTGTACATTTTCACCATTCATTGATACACCTCTCTTATAGCTATTATATAAGTCAATGAATCTATACTAAAATATTTTAAAATCTTATAAGAAATGAATGTACTATCTAGATTTATTCGATACATTCTTATCCGCGTATAAACCATATAATTGCCATATCTGGAAAACAATCATGAAATGTAAGTGATGATTTAGAATGAATTCTAAAAAGGGTAGATAAAAAAAGATAATACCTTATTAAACTGTAAACCATGTATAATTTCTTACAAAGTTGTAAACTATGGTAACTTATATTGATGTGGTAATTGCTCACTCATTAACGAATAGATTATAATTTACAAAAAATAGCATGTGAATTAACTCATTTCATTAATAGTTCTGAATGGCAATTTCATCACATAATTTTGTAAATTCCTAATCGTAGGAACAACCACACAAAATTTCAGCTTTCTAAGTCGGCATTTTATTGTTTAGGAGAAACAGTAACAAGTGAGTGTGAGTGTTTTTGTGCTTAATGTATGAAGGGAACACCAAGAGTTATCTTTATAAAGATTTTAACAATGTATAGTTGTGAAGAAAATTCAAAACTTATTTGATAATTTTAAAAAATTTTTGTTTCAGGAAAAAGAAAAATTATGTACAAATAAAAACAAAAAAACGTAAAGAAAATGCATAAAATGTAAGAATAATTTGTATTTTTATTTATAAAATATAATAAAAAATATATAAAACATTTTATAAAATCAGTTATTTAAAAAACAAAATAATTAACATTTTTTTTAAAGAATTATGTTTCGCATAGACAATCACATGGTAATTTAGGCATTTTACTTGCCGGCCATGGTAAATAACCAGCCGTTTTAAATATCCAATAATCATAAGAAACTTTACATATTAATCCAACTAAAAGCAATATCTCCGTAGCGATTATATAATAAATGTAATCAGTCCAATCGCGTGGATGTTGACATACTTTCGATTGTACTAATTCATACACTTTTAATGGTAAATTTTCACACCATATTTCATCATAATCTGGTATATTCTTTTGTTTTAATGTTAACCAAATCTAATAAAAAACAAAAAAATAATTTTATAATATCGAAAATTTATTAAAATAACAATAAAAAAAAAGTTAATAGCAATTAATTGTGCATTACTTATTAGAAAAAAAGAAGTTAAATTTTATCATTTGTAAATCGTTTTTAATATTAATAGTAAAACATAGGATGCTTTTTAAAAACAATATAATAAAAAAAGAAAACGGGTAATTTGTTAAGTGTGAATATATTATTAGTTAGTATGTTTTCAATTTATGTAATATGTGAGAAATACAATTTCATTTTTGATACCCGGCAATTTTTTATGGAAAAAATGTTAGTTTTATAATTAAACTTTTTATAATTACCTTAACAGTTTTAAATGTATTACAATCACAAGTTAAATAATTTAATCCTAGATTTACATAACGAGGTGTTAAATAATTTCTATCAAATGTATTTGAAAGGAAATAAGTTGGCAACTGTAAAATATAATTCAAAAAAGTTTTAAACAAGATATGATATAGATTGTATTCTATAACTTTACCAAATTAACTTACAGATTTTAATTTATTCGCTCGCAAACTTAATAATGCGAAATTATCAATAAATTTTGTGCCTTCTAATATTGATATGGATGTAATTTCATTGTAATCTGCGTATAATTCTCGTATATCTTGATAAAACGGGTCTTCACTCAACATTCTGAGAGATTCAATCTTAAATGAAAATTAATTACTAATTTTAGTATAGTCGAAAATATCTATAATAGCGTTTTAAAATTCGAAATTACCTAACGCTATGTAAGAGTTAAGATCGTTTTTGTTCATTAAGTAGTTTTGAAAGGAAGTTGATTAAAATCAATGTCAAAGGAAAACAAATCTTTGTTTTTACATAGTAGGGAACCAGTTGTTAAACTAATCATAATTAAAGCCATATAAAAATTTTTAGAAGTATATTTATAAATTATATGATATGCTTATGGATACCGGGACTATACGAGTAATTTTTATAAATAATTGCTTTATCTACTGCTTTTATATCATTCTATTTTTACCGTTTAAAAGAAATAATTGTTCAAAAAAAAAAAAAAAAGAAGAAGATATTTCAGGCATTTGAGCTTGAATAATAATTATGATGAGAATGATTAGTTATAACATTTTATTTGTAGTAGCTAACACCTGTAGGTATTAATATTCAGTTTTACGCGAATTTTTCTCAGATTAGAACTTTTTAAATATTTATTTTGATTGTATTATACAGAGTGTTTGGAAATTGCACTGCACTGTTTTAGGTACAAAGGCAAAATAAACATAAAACTTCTTACGAACATATGCCTTCAATTAATTCATTATGGAAATATTAAAAGTTTAAGATATTTTATTAGTCATCAAGATCCCCTAGTCTAACGCGGGTAGTATATTTTGCGTGGCTAAATTGATTTTATGGTTTATTCTATTACATCTATTGAAAAGAGAGAGTTTAGACTAATTTTAAGAGAACACGTATCTTAAATAGTGCCATGCAATTACCAAAGTTTCAGTTTTACGCTCTATGTATATTGCGAGTTGTTCTTACCTTATTATGTGACACATTTAACACATATGTGTAAGGAGGTAGTGGTGATGGTAATGAGGTTAAATTTAAATTCGAACAGTCAACACGTATTGCATACCTTGGAGATTCATTATTCATTAAAACTAAGCGATGTGGTTTACAGGTACAACTTTTATTATCAGGTCTGGGGCATATTAAAGTAAGCTGTAAATTTAATTTATTAACAAAAATTTGTCATGTTTTAAACACTCTTTTTTTTTGCTAAAAAAATTACATACCTCTGCTGATAGTTCCATTTGTGCAAAAGGCACATGTTCAGTTGAATTAAACCAATGAAATGATTTTAATTGAGTTACACATAGTGTTCTATTTTGATTTTGAAAGATTAGCTCTTTTTTCGTCTCCACCATTGCTTTATATAAACTTAAACATTGTAGTTGTTTATTATCTGAAATATTTTAATAGTTATTAAAAGTAGAAATACTTAAAATAACTTATAATATGTTTTGTGGATTTCTAAACACCAATTCGATTAGAAAAGGTTGAAACATATTTCAGGGGGATATATTAAAGATACCTAAAGGGATAGCAACGTTAATCTATTAACTATTAAAAATTTTAGATCTTACCCGAGTGAGAGATTTTAAACATATGAACTGGCGATTAAAAATAAGGTGATTCATTGCTTCCTTCTAGTTTTGACATTTTTCGCCATAGAGGCAGATCCTTTAATAAATCATTTGAAGATCTATGTTATCATTAACAAAACTTATTGTAGCACGTCTAATGATTTGGTATTATGAAAGTAATGTTAATTAAGGCCAAAATTTTCTGTGTAAATCCAGCAGGTTACTTTACTGTTTCGTTTATCTCCACGTGTACCAAATTTGAACTGCTTTTGCTTAACCAAGTTAGCATGTCATTATTCAATTTGGATGTATTCAGTGAACTATAATTTTAGTTAAATCTTGTTCCCTAAATTGGGAAAGTGTACATACTAATTTACTTATTTCTAAAAATTATATCAACTAGAGATATACGGGAGCCACCATAAATCGGGAGCTGTGTATGCGAGTAATCTTGTTTGAAAATATCATGTATACCCCCTATTAGATGTAAACCAATTCTATATGATGAACTTTTTTTCAAGAGCTAGCCACCACACTACTGATTCATGGAATAGTTAACAGAACTTTTGGATTTAAATTTAAGATAAGAGAATTATTTTTCGTGTAATTAAATGAATAAAAAATATGCCTAATATTAAAAACTTTGATTATAAATACCTGATACATCTAGCGACAAATTTGCAGCGCTCGTACCAAAATTTGGTATGGTAACTAATTTATTATTTGATAAATCTAACGTTGTTAGGTTAATTAAATTGACAAATGAACGTTTTTCAATTTCTACAATACCATTACTTGATAAATTTAAACATGATATTGAGGTCTGTTTTGTAAATGTACCAACTACTCTGGTAATATTGCCATCTGTTACCGACATTGACTTTAAACGTTTCCATGATTTATGTGTTAAATTTAAAACATCTAATGTTGAGTTTATAATATGCAATGATTCTATGTCTGCTGTTGGTCCGACACCTGAAAAAACAATAAATTCAATGATATTCTTAGAAAAATATATTGTCTAAAGGACGTACCCAATTGTTAATTTAACGTTATTTTTTAAATTTATCTTTTAAAATTATAAACATGTAAACATAATTTTATCGAAATTTCGGACAAAAATCTTGTCTCCTTATTTCAATATTTTCTTAAGAGAGGTCCTTTATAAAATGGGGATAAAAATTTTTTATTTTAATTCGATAAAATTTTATAAGGTAACTTTGGACCAAATATTTATAAAAAAAAAAAAAAAAACAAAACAAAACGAATATTTGAAAACGATTTTTTACGTAATTTTTGAGGTATTGTTTAAAATCTAACCCGAAAAGCATATTCTATAAAGTACAACATATCAGAAACTGCCAATCCAATCGTAAAATAAATGTTATTTTTGCCTTGTTTAGACGTCAATTACTTAATAAAACCTTTATTAAAAGTTGGAGGCTCATAAAATCACACACAGATTGCTTTGTCGATAAAATTTAATACAGAGTTGAAGAAAACTCCATTTTCCAGTAGAAAATAAAATTATTTAGATTTTTCCGACAAAGAAGTGAGTGTATGCTATCTTTGTTTTTTTGTTTCATTCGTTAATGACAAAATGTGCTAGGATTAATTTTCTGTGATAAAATAAGATAAAAAGTTTCACTTTTACTGACAAGAAACACAACAAGTTGAAAGTACCATAAGATAAAATAATAAATCGTGAACAAAAAAAATCTTTTGAATTTGTAATTACGTTATAATTTGAAACTTGGGTGAAGGGTTGATTTTATTAGGTCAAGTGAATACTAAATCATAAGATCTTTGTCTCTAAACGTAATCACATTAAGGTGTGCTGTCGGGATTAAATCTAATCTGAGGGCATCTTAAACAATACAAGTAGTAAATGTGACGAAAAAAAAGAGGTAATGTTTTTAAAAACATTGGCCTAAAAACAGGGGCGTAGGAGCCCTATGGGCAGGAATTTCCCATGCCTCTTTGTTGAAGAGATTAAAAATTTTATTGCTCTATTACAATTTCGTGTAGGATAATTTTAAGGGCAAAACAATAGTTTTTCACGAAAAATTGACCTTTCTAGTCTAAGATTTTGTATTTCTAGTCTTAAAATTTCGAACCTGCCCACCCAGCAAAAATTTCGTTCCTACGCCCCTGCCTAAAAATAATAAACTTGGATAAAAAATTAATTAGGTTTTAAAGCAATTTAAATAGAAAAGCAGCGAAACTTTTTAATTAAACCCAAAATATACCTGCTTTTTGTAGATCTTCCACTAATGATTTCGTATTAATATTACAGCAAATAACAGCTTTACTTGAATATTTTATACAATGTACATTTGTATTTGAATTAAATAATTGTGCACATATCAATGGCGGTTGATGAAAACATTCTGGTAAAATAGTTTGCGGTTTTACTGTTGTTGTAGTTGAAGGTGCTAATGTTTCTGTTGTTATAATTTGATTTAATGGTTCCTCTGTTGGTTCAGCTAAACGACAATCAATATTTCTTATGATAACAATTAATATTGTTATAATTAAACATAATTCTTTTAAACTATTATTTAAAATCATCTGAAAAAAAAAATTGATTGTGTAAAACTACAATAAATAATAGAAGTAACGTAGAAATAGTATTATTTAGATTCCATGTTGAAGAATGGCTTCATCACACTATTAAAAACATTAAGAGTATTTATTTGATCGCCTTTTAACAAATATCTATGATGAAAAATGTGTTTATCTAAAATGTTCTAAGATATTGAGACTCGGACCCCTCAAATTATTGGAAATAGCCATAAGAATGGTGTAAATCACTTTACGTCATGTAAGTTATTGAAAACTGCTAAGACCCAAATCTTTATTTATAATATAAAATGGTTTTATTCATATGGTCTCGTCATCTATGTTTTCTTTTTCTGTCAAATAAATTTTGTGAGATGTATAAAACGTGGCAAAAGATTGGATGAACGGAAGTCCATTACCAAAGCTCAAACTGTGGTAATTAACCACCGGGAGCTCATTGCTTGTTGCGGCTCTGTTTTCTTTTGCAGAAAACTTTTTTCCAAATCCCACAAAAGCTGTTGGGCTTTTCTATCTACAGAACATTAGAAAGGACTATATTTAGGCTAGTTGTATGTCGACGTTCATGTGTATGGAAAATTTTAGCAAGGTCAAATGTAACAAATTGAGTAAAATTTGAATAGAAATATCAAATATCGGGATAGGTGAAGCTAAATAAAATCTAAATGGGTTTTTATTTAACTG
Organism: Chrysopa pallens; assembly: GCA_020423425.1. Taxonomy (NCBI): domain Eukaryota; kingdom Metazoa; phylum Arthropoda; class Insecta; order Neuroptera; family Chrysopidae; genus Chrysopa; species Chrysopa pallens. The sequence goes on from CM035594.1 coordinate 65,348,538, forward strand.
ATATAAATATTTATTCACGATAAATATTTGCTCAAGTATATGAAACGTAAATAAAACAAAACACACCCAAAATAAAATTATTAAGTAAATAAACATTGCAATATGAATAATGTAGGTAGATTTTATAATTTATATATGAATTATTTAACTTTGATAACTGAGATAATAATGTTAATTACTAAATTAAATCACTGCATAAATAATACACAATATTATTAGAAATACGAAAAATTATGTCATTTATATGAAAGTAGTCAATTTTATTATAAAAATGCGAATTGTAAACATTTGTATTGAAATTTGCATTTTTAAAAACCCTTTTTAGACCAGGGTAGAAGGAAAGTTAAAAAATGGTAAAAAGTGGAAGAAAATTATAGTAGGATGAAGCTCAAAGGAAAAATAAATTACGGGCGATCTGAGTTCGAGAACTAGGAGGGGATGAGTGTTTAAGAGTAAAATTCGGTTTATCTGAATTTCCGGGAAAACTACAAGTTCTATGAAAAAAAGTTAAATACAATTTACAATTTACTTTTAATCGATGTGATATGGTTTGATAAAATAGGCAAATTTTTTTTGAAATAGTTTTGTGAAAAGTGTGTCACAGCAAATGGTGGCTGGATATGCTAGTATAATATATGTCATATTAAACTTTTGGGTCCCGGTATGCAACCTTTGTTTGGAATTTTGTCGAAAAAGACATCTTTTTCTAATTTTTTAATCTTTATGGGGCTTTTGTGATTCTTTTTAGTTTTATAGTGTAACTAAGGACTGGGTAAATTATAACCAACACTTATTTTACAATTGGACACATAGTTTTATCGATATCTCGAAAGCTATTCATCTAAACTTTTTTAACAGAATCTAAAAAATAATTAAACTCGATCTGCTTGTAGAGTTTAGTTCACAGTTTTTAGCTTAAAAATGCATTACTATTACTAGTAATATACTCAAACGCATTTATATGTAATATTATCTATAATATTAAATATTTACCTCAAGTAGTAAAAATATAACGTTAATTATATTAACAAATATTTGATGATAATAATTTGTTAAAACTACTATTAGAAAATTTTTATAAATTTTATTTTATTATATCAAAAGGTAGTAATAAAACTGTGTTATTTGCTGTTTATAATTTTGAATGGCAAGGGAATGTTCAAAGTTATAATTAGTATTTATCTATTTCCTTGAAAATTTCGTTTACTTTAAATGACAACTTCATTAATTTTCAAGGTAAATTTTCGCATGCTAAGTAGTGGTAGGGGAGCCAATCAGGGGTATTTGGATGTACTCAAGCACATAAGTTTCAGTTATGAGATAGTCACTTGGAAAATTTTATGAAAATCATCAGATTAAGAAAATCCTTCTAAATAATCGCCAGATCAATACGTCCCTACGACGCTCAAGTAAATTAATAAAACGTTTATAAAACAGTCTGAGAAAGTACCTATAACAAAATTAAATTTTTGGTATGCATTTTAAAATGATATTAATGATGATAATATATTCCCCTCATCTATATCAAAGGAAACAACTCAATATCATAACAAATAACAAATCATACGGGTCTAAAATAATCTGAACAATATAATCCATTAATAAAACTTGACTTATGACATGATTCGAGATTCTAAGCGAAAGAATCATATTTATGTCTTTGTCAAGTGTATAATATTTTTATAAATCTTAATACATTTTAATTAATAAATTACAACTATTGTTCTCATATTTAGGATTCCGTATCATATTTAAGGCGTTAACAGATTGGAAATCAAATTTTCTTCATAAAATTCTATGATTTTTCTTGACCATTTCATTATCTCTTCAATGTAAAATATCCAAAATTCAGAAAATTTCTCCACTTTTCTTTTATTCCTTGTAATTTTCATTACATTCATACATACAATGATGGGAATTTCTAGAATGGGTACAGTATGATATTTCGTGTTCAACGTAATATCTAATTTACATGGAAGAAACTCATGTTTATATATTAGGATATAGCTGTTCAGAATAGGAACGCATAAGCTACAAGACCTGGTATGATAGCCGAATAAGAGAGGCATCCACAAGAGGCCATTAATTCATGGGCGATTTGGAGCAGTTAAAAAACGGCACAATATCTAAACTTTGAAATGTCGTTAAAAGACGGTTGATTCAAGTGTGAGTCTTCAAAAACAATAGATGAACGGTGAAAGCCCAGGTGTATAACTTATAATAGAGAAACTCGAATGCGTTGATAATTTCTTTATAGGAAAAAGAATACCTTACGAGTATTTAATACCCATTTAAATTTTAAGAAAAATTTCCATTAGTAAGAGATAGAGAAGAAAAATCAAGCAGAGATTACATATCATTCAAATGTGAACCTCTAATTATTTGAAGTAATATATTATATTACGCCATTCTAAATAGTATTTTTTTTTCTTCAAAAAACCAAATGTAATATTATAAATTTATCAAAATGTAAAAATATTTATGTTCCAATTATTTGTAACCACAATGGTCGTGGTTTTTTACTTGAACGTGGTGAACTTGATTATAAGTAAATTTATGACTAATGAAAAAATGGTTTTATTATTTGTAATTGAATTAAGTAACGTTATTAATTAAGATAATTAAAGTTAACATAAATGCGTTAAATGAATTTGTTTAATGCTATTATTATTTTCAATTATATTATATTATTTTATTGATGTTTATCTTTTTGAACTTAGTAAATAAAAAAAAATAATTCTGAGATTTATATTTTGTTTATTATTTAATTCAATAAAAATTTTTTTTAAATTTAATTACAAGCCGGCAAGGAACTATAATTAAATATAATTTCTGATAAAGTTTTCATCTTATTTATCTAAAAGTTTATTATCATAGGAGATTATTTGAATTAAAAATCAGAATAAAAATACACATTCCTCATCATATTTACTACATAGAAATGGTAACTGAATCGATCACGGAGCTACAAGTACTTGGAATAAACAAGTGCAATTAAGTTAGCGTGGAAGTTTAATAAAATTTATTTAACTAAATCTCAAAAAATTGCTCCCAAAATGCTCTATCCGGATCCGTAATTGCTCCAGTGATTAGATAATTATTTAATTCATTATTTCCAATCAAAATTACAAAAACTGTTTTCCTAATATCTCAGCTAATTAATGTTTTTTTCTATATTTTTTAATCCAATAAATTGCTCTCGATTTGCTCTTTCGATATTAATCCATTTGATTCAGCAATTACTTTTATTTATGCATAATTAATTAAAATTATTATTTACGATTTAAATAACCACCGTAGGACTATAGTCTTACGGTGGCTAGTTAAATCGTAATTAATAATTTTAATTAAATATGCATAAATAAAAGTAATAACTGAATCAAATGGATTAATACCGAAAGAGCAAATCGGAAACAATTTATTGAATTAAAAAAATATAGAAAAAAATTTGATTGCAAATAATTACTTTAAGAGATAATTAATTAAATAAGCCATTTTTCAACTATTAAGGCCAGCAGTGACTACAGTATGTATATTCATTCTATACACCAACAACAAACACCACTCCTTGGCGATCACCCATCCAAGTACTGATATATCTGATGTTGCTTAACTTTGGTGATCGGTTAAGATGAGTAATTACGTTACGTCAGTGGGGGATCTTATATTTACTTATCATGTATAAATAATATAAATTTTATTGTCTTTAAATAACTTATAAAATAAATATTTTTTGGCACCAGTGAACCAAGCAGTATTTTCAATTATTCAAGAAAATAAAATTTATTTGTATTTTATTATGATATTTAACTTCCACTGCCAACTACGAGATATCTCTTAGTGACTATTTTGACACACATACATTTTGGTACATGATGTCTCTAATTGTGTTTCAAAAAGAAATTTTTTTTACTTTATTTTATTTTTTATTTATATTGTGCCCCTTAACTGAAACTTAAAAAGTTCGATGAAAACATAAATCCTTTATAAGAAAAGTTCTAATTGTTATTATATTCAATATGTGGGGCATGGGAATATTAAAATGCTGTGAGACCTGAGTATTACCATGAGGCTCCGACAATTTATAACCTAACATTAAACCTTTATAACTAGTATTCCCGTTTTCGTATCTCTGTTGATGTTTACATCAACAATTCGTTGCCTATGTAAATAAGACAACTGTCATTTTCAACTGAGTATTTGGTAACTCAGAAGGTAAAATGTGTCTTAAGTGATAAAAAAATCCTATATATTCGTTACTTCCTAGTTTAGATCCCGGTTACACTATATATACAGTTACATATTATTATTCAAATCGGATGCAAAACTTAAGAATTATTTAAAATACACTTCAAAATTTATTTTTGAAACTATCTTTAAACAGCTTGAATAAACATGATAAATTATATAATTTAATTGTATACAATATAGACAAATTTGTTTACAAAGGAAAATAATTTCTCAATATGCTTTGAGGTCGACAAATAATAAAATTAATTACACTAAAAAAAACATTAATTTAAATTATTTTACAAATTAATCCAAGGTTTTATAAAATTGTTGAGCACATCAGAAATTTGTTTGATAACAGCGGAATATTAAAGATAATTTTAGTACAATTTATTATTAAAAACAACATTTCAAAGTGTGCAATATTAAATATTACAAAAATAATAAGTTTCTCACAAAGTGATAAAATTAATTAATTAATTGCCTTACTGTTTTGTTGACATGAACAACACACACTCATGAATTTAAATATTTCTCGTACATATTATTAATCAATTATTTTAAAACAAAGAATAATGCATGTTTATTTCTCGTACTATTCACAAGACTACACAAGTGAGTGTACTGAAATCAAATTGAATCAAATACAACAAGCATGTCTCAGAATAATACATTGTAAATTTTTCTGGGTTTAAAATAAGTCATTGATTCTCAGTAACATATTTTTTTTATATCAAAATCTATTTACATAGTCATTGTATTGAAAGAAAGAAAAATTAAAAATTGTTCTCATATCACTATATCTACCAACTTTTAAAATATTATTAATTATTAATAATAAATTATTATATTAAAACTACTACTTCTCTAATAAAAAATACACCTGCAATAAATTATAATAAACTCATAACAAAGTTATACGCATGCGTTACATATATATTTAAATAGATAAATATGAAAATATTTATTTACAACTCAAAAATCAATATTTTTCCACCTAACATATAATTTCAGGCAGTTTTAACTTTTCAATCACAATAGCTTATAATCTTTCTTCGTTTTAAAATTTGTTTGTGAACTTTAAACAATTTAAAAATAATTATTATTCACGACATGCGCGTTTTTAATCTTATTAACACGTGTTGTTCATTTGTTCTAATGTCAAATATTTTAGGTTAGGTTGTTTATATCAATATTCAATAAAGAAAATATTTCTATGAAGAAAAATGCCTGCGATTTCAAACAAAGATAATGTTTTAACTTATAAAGGGAGTAATTTTTTAAGACAACGCCTCCTGTTATCAACACTAAGTGGAAAAGCAGTAAGAATTATTGAAATAAGACAGTTAGATCATGAACCAGGTTTGAAAGAATTCGAAGTAAGCTTGATACGTTTATTTGATAAAGTTACAAATGGAACAACTGTTGAGCTAAATGAAACTGGAACTTCTTTATACTTTAATCCAGGATTGTTAATTGGAGGCACTATTGAACATGAATGTGCTTTACAGCGTGGAATTGGTAAGAAAAAGTGCTTTCATTTGCATATTGTTTACTTACATACTTTCATTTTTATAGGATATTATTTAGAAGTATTAATGTGTCTTGGACCTTTCTGCAAAGTACCAATAAATGCCACGCTTAGAGGAATCACCAATAGTCCCATGGAAATCTCAGTTGATCATTTCAAATCGGCGGGTTTATCAATACTTAAAAGATTTCTTGTAGTTGATGACGGTTTATATTTTAAAATAAATAAACGTGGTATGCGGCCACTTGGAGGGGGTGAAATTACATTTAAATGTCCTGTCCGTAAACAATTACGTCCAATGCAATTTATGGAATTTGGGAAAGTTAAACGAATCCGTGGCACAGTGTATGTTTGCAGAATGTCACCTGCATTTGCAAATCGTATGGTTGATACTGCCAAAGGAGTTATGTTAAAATTTTTACCAGATGTTTATATCAATACAGACCCATATAAAGGAAAAGAAGCTGGCAAAAGTACTGGATTTGGTATTAATTTAGTTGCCGAAACAAATACTGATGTTTTTTATAGCGCTGAAGAGGTAAGTTACTCTGATAAAAGTAGTCACACGCTAAAGTAGTAATTTCGAATATTTTAAGATTAATATTTATATAAAATAAATTATTTTACCTTTAAAAATGGTTTTGCAAATACAAACTAAAAGTTGTAAAAATAATTTTAGGTTAGATATATTAGGATTCTCAGAAAAATTGTATATCTCAGAAAGGAAGATTGACGAACGGATTAATCTTTACTATAATTTTTTTTGAAAATGTTAGAGTATCTAGAATCTATATTATTAAAATTTTGCTTAACCTGTTATGTCGCTGTATTTTTTCAATGGCTTCAAATTTAAAATCTTATAAATTATACGAATCTTCAATTTGTATATTAAAATACTTGTGTGCACGAAATGTTAAAAATTGATATCAGTCCATCGTACTGGGTGAATTTATACGATAAGGTTAACTTAAATAAATCGTAGCCTATTCCACTGTATGTCGAAGATTTTATCGAATTTAGAGATTCGATCAGAGAGGCTATGTTGTATTTAAGTGATGTTTAAGTTTATTTAACATTTAACATATTTTTTTAATTTTAGATATCAAATGTTGCAAATGAAGGTAACGACCTTTCAATACCCGAAGATTTAGGTGAATCATGTGCAAATAAATTATTAGACGAAATTTTTCGTGGAGGCTGTGTAGATTCAGCGTATCAATATGTAGTTACATTATTCATGGCATTAGGACAAAAAGATGTTTCAAAATTTGTTGTTGGTCCTTTATCTGAATACACTATTACTTTTTTACAACATTTAAGAGAATTTTTTGGTGTAACTTTTAAGTTAGATCATCAAATTGATGATGATGATGATGATGATGGCGAAAATGGAGCAAGTCAAGGTGCTGATAAAGTTGTATTAACGTGTATTGGTATTGGATATACGAATTTGAATAAAAGAGTTTTATAAATTTAAATATATTGTTTTATTTATTAACTTTCATTTTTCATAAGATCGATTTATATCAAATTTATAGAAATTGAAAAAAAAAAGTTTTTCTTACAATATTAAATACATTCTTTTTGGCGAATATTTAAATATTTTCTATTTTAAATTAAATCTTTTTTTTTTATATCTCCAATAATATTAGCGAATGGAATAATACGGACCAATATTAATTTTACATAAGTTAAGGGCCATTATTAATTTTAGTAAAAAAGATCCAAATTTGAAAAGCTAACGAAAACGTCAATGGTAACATATGTTGCCCATTCAAAAATTATTATAATCGAAAATTATTTGTCCAGGGGCCCTAAAAATTTTAATGAATATTCGTTGGGAACGATATTCAAATAAGAAGATGAATTTCGAAAAAACAATTAACGTCATCTAATACTCAAAACATTGGTATTTACTAGATGCTAGCCGTTATTTTCTTAGTATTGTTCAAATAATTTTTGCATCTATTACTCAATTTTCTTCTTATTTGTAAATCGCTCGCAACTAATTTTCAATAATAAAGTGTATTTAAAAATTGTCAATGTTAAATGAATGCTGGTTTTACAAAAATAATCATAATACATCTTTAAATTATAGATCATAAACCACACTTTATCTGTAATACATTTTTTGGTTAATTATTTACAACAGTACAGTGTATGTATCGCTTTTTTACTCATTTATTTTTCAAAATATATATTGATTATTACTATCTTCATTATTGCTGGATAAAGCATTTCCAACGTTCAATTTATAAGCATAATATTTGTAGTCATGTAGTACAAGTTGCATATTAACTGTCAAAGAACAATTACAATTATATTTACATACTAACGTAAACTTTGAAAATTTACTTGTAGCCCAAAGCTTCTTTCAAAATCTTGTAACTTTCAAAATTTTGTAACAATGAACTTTGTAACAGGATAATCGGAGAATAAAAAAAGAGACAAATTTGAGAAACCAAAAGCTCCTAAATGTTTTTTATTTCATTTTCAAGTATGGCTGAAAATAACCTTGAAAATCGACTTAGAGGTCAATATCAAGGGTCAATACAATTTATTAAGCCCTTCAACTTTTGTATCCCATATTTTTTAAATATTTATTTCCGAATTATTTGGGTGTGTCTAATAATACATAGACTTTTTTCATTCTATAGAAAGTTTTTCATTCTATGTTTTTTATTTACTAATGAAAATATTTAATAACCCAATTAAAAACTCTTTCGTAATAGTTAAAAATGAAAAAATAAATTAAAATTATGTTTTATTTTTTAATACTGAAATAATTTTGTCTCTGATTATAGGTACAAATCCCTGATTTTAGATTAAAAAATTGTGTGTATAAAATAATTTACTATAAATATTATCTTATAATACCTATTTCACAAAACAGGAAATTAGGATTAAAATATTATACTATAAATAAAAGTTTTGAAAATTCCAGTTTAACAGTAATTAGAAGAAAACATTCGAAGAGGACATTAATCTTAAAAATTTTTGTAACTGAATTTGAGGAAAATATTGTCAACTTTTTGATTATACTGCAGCGTCTTTCAATAAACATAATAATTGAATAGGGATTTAAAACTTCTTAATATCTATTAATGGATTAATTCGTTGAAGCTGTCACCGTTTTTTTGCCATACTACAACGGGGTTTTTTATATTACAGTTTATTGTTTCATGTTAATCATAAATCTTTGTTTATATGATTGTGCAAAGTTTACAGAATACGCCAATGTCAAAAACTTTACATTGTCATAAATTATTCATGACTTTTTATGATTAAAAAAAGAAATGAGAAACTAAATAAAATGTTAATATATTAGGAAATCCCATAAGACTTACCACGTTTCGCAAATACTTATTGCAAAATACATAAAACAAATGAATTTTATTTTTGTCTATTAGCAAAGTCTTATTTTTTAAACTTCCTTATTACTAAAATTATTGGAATTGCCTTGAAAATAAAAATAGAGATCACGTATATTAGGTACTGATATTTTAATATTTTCATGTTTTGAGATTTCCCAAGCGTTTTCGTGATATTTCACTAAAATGACTGTAAGTAGAAGATATCTAGGTATTGACCATAGCATAATATCGTGGGATTGATTTATGCATGCATAAATTTAAATAAATAAAGTTCTTATAGGTCAAATTAATTGCTAGATTTTGCGGTAGAATGCCTATATGTAGAAAATTTTAAGTATTTTCATTATGGAATTTTTCAATGACAATGTAAATTCTATTGAATGACATATCTACAATAGGTATTCTATTAAAATTAAATTTTATCTAATCTGAAAGTACAAAAAAAATAAAAACAATACATACTTCATAAATTATAATATTTGAAGTTTATGACATTGTTTTGTTAAAAATTTAAAAAAAAAATTTAAAAAAATTTTCACAACAATATAAAGAATTACGTAAATATTTATAAGAGCGACATTTTTTTTAAAAAATACTTATAATATTAAAAATATATAATTATATTTATATGATACTAATTTTGTTTCATTCCACTAAAAATTTTCAAATTACATGGAAATTAGCTTTCGATAATGTTACAGCACCGTTTCAATCTTTAATATTAATCAAAAATAGGGACAGATCTAGGGGGGATGACAGCGGAGATTGCAGAGTAAAAAGAAAAATGGAAAATATGCAATCTATGCGCTCCGTCACCCATTAGCCCCGAAAGTTCATGCATGTAGGTATTCCAATCAGTGTGCCTGGGAGCCAATACGAGGTTACGACAATAAAAGGATTGACTTGCATTTTGAAGACATAATAGTGTAAATGTTTTAAGGGAGGGTTCATTTGAAACTTTTCACAGACACTAAAGGTATGTTGAGGAGTAAAGAGTGATGTCAATGACCTCTAAGCGAACTTTATTATTAAAGGTTGGTAACCGGCTTCTATTAGCGATTTCCATACCGTTGGCTGAGATGACTTCTAGGAGAGAATGACTCCTTACAATAACGTTAGTACTTCCTGACTACGTATGATGCGTGATCGGTGGACTAGCGAAAACGATTTAACTTTAGTAGTGAATATAAACACAATACAGTGGACCCCCGTTAATACGACCCCTAAATAGGAAGCTATAATGTGTGATAACTGAATGTAATTGATATCAATTCGTATGTAGAAATAAGAACTTACGTTCTTTGAGTATTCATAAAATGGAAAATTGAATTATATTTTCCTAGATATAATAATTTTATGATAAATTTATAACAGATACGAAGGACGTGATAGACTTTAGCATTACAGATGTACGTCAACATCTTAGACCTCGATAACTTTAAAAAAAAATTGTGTTTTCTTAGAACCGACAATCTGTTTCACTTAAAATATTTTCTATATGATTTACACGAATAATTTGGACATAGAACCCCAAATAAAATACGCATTTTTCTTTTTTAAGCAATATTTGCATATAAAGTTGACCTTTTAGTCTTCATTTAAGCTAATATGAATCATTGAAACACTTTAATCTAGATCCTTAGGAAGTGAACAACTCATAAGCTCAATTTTTTTAACTTTTCTCTTGTATTTATTGTATCGAGTTTCTACTATATATGGTTTTTGGTTTTTAGTTTGATTTAAGGCCCCTCAGACATCTATATCAGTACGAATTATGTATTACCATAATTCAGTTAAATAACGAAAGTATTTTTTCGCGTACCATTAATTTAAAATAAAAGTCTTCTAAATCGATAAATTTAAATTAAATTTATAATATTAAAATGGAAATATTTATAAAAATAAATTTATAATTTGTTTACTTGTTTTAAATATTTTTGAATTTTTTTTTTTTAACTTTGTTCCATACCTTGATCATAACTGGAGGCCATTTAAGATTTGCAATGCCACTGATCATCCCTGTAATTCTTTAAGAAGTCTTCATGTTTAACTAGACTGAAAATCGGTTATAGAAATATTCAGACGGGGTAGTTAAGAAAGAACCCTCTCAATTCTACTGGCACCAGCTGTTGTAGTATATAGGGGCGTATGGCTTATTTTGGCTATTAAATTTCAATGATATGAATATATCGTATACAAGTTATATGACAAATAATATAAAAAAATTATTTATATTATTATAAGACGGAAATATATAATTATTTGAATATTATTAAAATAATATGAGCAAATGATAATTATTATTTATAAAAATTTGCGCGTCTCATTACTAGAAGAACAAATTACAATTTTAAAATGTAATAGACTACGGTGCAGATAAGTTTTAAATATTTATAAATAAAAAGTTTTCAAAAAGAAAAAAAAAGTACAACTTATAAAAAATGAAGTACCATCTGAAGTCATCGGCAACGTATTTATTTTTTGTTACCAATATGATGAGCGCCAACTTTAAATGATAATTGGCCACAAGGAATATATTTATTTAATTGGAAATTATTTGTTACTTTTTAGTTCATTTTTTTGAAGTCGATACTAATTTGAAGTTATTTTGAATGAATATCGAAAAAGCACCCTAATTTTCAATCGAAACATTTGTAAAAAAAGTGTAAATCCAAAAGTTGTAGATCTTTTTATTACCTACAACTTTGCCATTTAATTTTTTTCCATAGGACTTGCAGTTTTACCGTTAATTCAGATAAACCGTGTTTTACCCTTAAAAACTCACTCCCTCCTACTTCCCAAACTCAGATCGCCCATAATTTATTTTTATCATATTATCTTGCGGTTCCAATGGTTTTCATCCTACTATAATTTTCTTCCACTTTTTATCATTTTTTAAGGCTTCTACTCTGGTCTAAATGTAATTCAAGGGTCCACTGCCTTGTTCATAATTGTTGCTGTATAGTATTATGCAAAATATTTAATCATTTTCTCACACATTTTAAATAAGTTAAATCACAATTTATTAAAATTGTTTACTTTTTTAGTTTAGAGAAATAAAAAACACAAGTATTCAATTTTTTCGACATTGAACTTAAATTAGATTATTTGTAAGTATAAAATTAATGTTTACTAGAATTTTTTATGCATTATTTCATTTGTTTAATTAGAATTTTATAAATAGAAGAGGTGCTGAAGGTATTTGAGTATGCAAAAATAGAAGATCGCATTCTAGCAATACAAATTGAGTAAAGAATAACTCAAATACTATTGTTCTGGTTGTTGCCGGATTCAGGTGAGATTTTTATGTGACACATTAACATACGAATCAGATTCTGATAAACTCTAAGTTACCTATTTCGAAATAATTTCGGTTTTTAACTGAACGTTCTTCGAATTTAAATCGCTTATAACACAAAAATGGGACATTTTTCGTAAAAATAACTTTTCAAAAGTGTTTTTTTCCCTACAGTTCCTCCTATACAAAATGAACTAAATAATTATATTGAAACACAGTTTTTTTTATATGTAATAAGTTTTTTCAAATAATTTTTCCTGTCAATTATCACACGCATATATTTTTTTCAAACAGAGAAAATAATAATTTATTTGTTAATTTCGATGTTATTTATTATAAAGAGGAAATTTGCAAAAAATTACTTTATTTAAAAATAAAAACCTAAACAATGTTTTTGTAAACCACGCGACCAAGCCGCAGGCATAATTAGTTTGTTTAATGTCTAAATAAAATTAACATACCTGAACTTGTTACTTGTGGATTAGTAAATATTTTCATAACCTTTTTATTTGATTACTATACAGTTCATAATTAATTACACACACATACAAACATATGTGGTCTTGTTTGGCTGGGTTTTTTCTAGTGTTGAATATATTAATTCCTTGTGGTGAATATAACGATAATAGGTCAGATATCCTGATTTAAATAAATTATTTTATTACTAGATTATAACACTCGACATATATATAAAACATGTAAAAGTATAATAATCTAATACTAATAATTTTTGTTTTTTCCTTTTTAATTAGACAACTTTTGTATGAAATATTTTTTCGTAAAACGTTTAAATTTGCCAACAATTTTACCACAATTTTAACTCATAAATACAATTATAACTATAATACATATTGAAATGATTATTATATACGTATTTATAATTATATAGATTGCATATTTAGAGTATTTTATGAATCATAATAATTTAAAATACTTCAATCATTGATACTGAATATACGTCTAGTATGTAAAAAATATACCGCACAATTCTTAGAATTTGTTCCAAAGAAAGGGGAGGAGGGTGCAATATATAATTAACTTTTTTCTGCTTTGTCTGGTAATTTGAAATTTAATGGAAACAGCTTATATAGAAAAAAAGGTATTTTTGGGGATTTTCCCGTAAAGTAGGATGAAAATGCAGTAAAGTTCCTGATTTTCCTCTGAGTTATGTCATTTTATTTCAAGTCGATTTCAAAATACCCCATTTTTCTAGTATGTATACAAAAAAATTGATATTTTTGGAGATTTTCTCCAAATGCAACAATCACTAAATTACAACTTTTAGGGAAACAGTTCTTCTTTTCACTGTTTAAAATCTGAACCATTCATTTGTGATTTTAAAGAGAATAAAATATTATGAGACATTGTAAAATTTTTCGCATGAATTTTCGGGGTGAATAAAATAATTTTATAAACTACTATGAGAGAAACTAGTTTTGTTTAGAGACTAAACAAAAATAAAAGCGTATTAATTTTTCATTGATTATTTGTTTTTAATTGGAACAGATTTAAATAATTCATTTTTCAATTAAGAAATCTTTGCAATGGGTGTACCGCCTGTGGTGCTTTATAATAAAAGTTGCGCATTTAATAAAAATAATACGAAGGTTAATGATTTTAAAGCTTCTTAAACTAAGTAGCTATCTATGAATATCGAAAGCGGACCAATCAAGTAATACATAAACAAATTTTTAAGGAACCCTAAAACACAACATGAGACATGTAAAAAAACTGAGTGACATATCAACGATAGATCTAGATCCCTAGGGTGCTGTATATGAGCTTTAGGGTGCTAAGCGCCTTGGAATGTCTCGCATGAGGGTGTCTTATATATATTATATATATATATGACGTAACTGAGCACTAAGAAGTATTTTTGGAAATAAAGTAAAAGATCCCTTGAAAGATTGAACAGGAAGTGCAAATTTTGATTATTTGAAATATACTCACCAAATTTCGAAGTTATAATAGTAAAAGAATTCGTTATCAGAATTTATGATTATTTTCTAAAATTATTTCATTCTTGTGTATTTTATGGTTTACTGTAAAGAATTTAAATGTATCAATCCCTGGGTAAAACTTTATTGCATATTACAGTCAATTTTTTATATATTTATTATATATTTAAACTTCAGATAATCTTTAGGCAAAACATAAAATAACCATTTTATCAAAATTTACCGGACCGAATGTGTTACTTTATTATTCTAGTAATTTTTTGACGTTATTTTTAAAAATGGTTTCAACGATTTCCTTTAAACTTAGTGTAACCACAAAACATTTTGAGGTTTACAATTTTTATATAAAATATTTCTTTTGGAAAATTCAAATTATGGGGAAGGGGAATTCAATTAATCATATATAGCTACATACGTAATTATTTATAAACTTGTAGCCATATGTTTACTAGTTTTTTTTTTTGTATTATGACTTGTAAACAAAAAAATAATAATAATAAATAAATTTTCCTAATATACAGTAGTAAAGGAAAGTTCTGCGAAGCGTCGCAGCAAATTTTTGTTATAGATTCAAGGCCAATACAGCAATTTTTATTGTAATTTTAAAAATTCTTACAACTTCATGTTTATAGAGGAAGTGGAGTTTTCTTATTTTGCCTTTAAATATAAAAAATATTTCCTTATCTAATGCTTAAATGACCCCAAAGTATAATTTACACGTGGAATATATAACCCCTGTGAAGTTGGCATCACAATTTCCAAATTTTTTTAATTAAATTTTAGAGTTCTGATAACACCCCTAAGACTTTTAGAGTGCCCACTCTTTTTTTAGAAATAGTTTTGTCATTTAATGCATGAGAAAAAAAGCAAATGAAATTTTGAGGTGATAACTTCACACTATTTTGAACTTTGAGAGCGCATAGCTCCGAAACTATCAATTTTAATGATATGGTTATTGAAGCATATTTGTAGAACTCCGAGGGGTGCAATAAGAACTCTCATTGGAACTGAATTATTCGATTTCATACCACATAATAAAGTTTGTATTTATTGCACCCCTCGGAGTTCTACAAATTGATCTTAATAATCTCTAACACACCAAAATTTTCACATCTATGGTACTCAATATTTATTTTGGATATTAGAACTTCGATTATTTAGAACAATTTCTAAAAAAAAAAGTGAAAACTTTAGAACTCCTACGAGTGCTTTCAGAACTGTAAAATAAAAAAATTGAAGTTGAGATGCCAACTTCACAGGAGTGAATTTGTATCTATCAATGATAGTATAAATAAAAATTCTCAATTCATATAGATTATTGAATAAATTCTTATAAAAATGGGTTTAGTTCATGCTTTCCAACATATAATTCAGTTTTTGAAAGCAAAATTTAAAGAAAATTTGAATCGATAATAAATTGAATAATTTGAATGATTTTTTTTCTTAATTTTTTTTGGGTTACAGATCCATTGGACCGATTTTGTTTATTCACGAATTAAAATTCACATTTTTTTTATAAATTTGCTATCACAACTTTAGTTCCCAATTTCGGTTTTTGTACTTTTTAACGCGCCTGCCAAAAGAAACTCGACTAATTAGATAGTTTTGGTGAACTGGAATTAGTGGACTATGCACAATTTTTAACCAAAATTAAATTTTATTGCTACCTTAAATATTTGTAGCATTACAAACTTTAGGATAAAATTAATATATTCTGGAATATTTTATTCCAGATAATCATTTATTACAAGACAGTCGAACATTTTGACCTTTTTTTATAAGCTTTTAATGTATTTTTATTTAAATAAAGCTTTTCAGTTATGTTGCTTGGAAAGTATATATTTTCGATTCACATTAACTATTCTTCGCTATTCTGAAAATTAAAAACAGAAGTTTATTTTAACCAATTTATGCGATTAACATTTTATGAAATAGCTATTGAGTCTTAAAAATTTGCATTTTGATCTATTGAACGCGTCCATTATCATATGATACAAAAAATTTTTATTAGCTAAGAATTTCTAACAATTTAAGATAGTCGAAATGTGAAAGTTACATTAAGTATATCCTAATATTATATCAAAACGTAACCGTCATGCATGCCGAGTATATGTTACTAACAGAAATGACAGTTTTTCGGGTACGTTTAATATATTTTATATCATTTTAATATAAAAAGTAGTATCATTCATTTTAATTTTTGTGATTTAGTTTTTATTTGTCACTTTTATGAGTTTTACAATTTTTGTTAGTTGAAGTTAAAGTCTAGTTAGGCGAGACTGATGCTGGATGTCTTTTGGATAGGTTGTCACACACTTCTAAACTAGAACGTATGAGGATTTCTAATAAGATATAGAATTAGACTTGTACATAATAGACCAACAGCCAATTAACTGCCGCCATATATGTATATACCATTTAGTCTGGTTAACAAGTACCTTTCAGATCAAAATTTTTCCTCCGCCACCGACAAATGTGATCATGGTATCATTCGATTTGGAATAACAAAAACTTTTCGAAAAAATTAGACTAGAAACAAAAAGGGGAGGGGTTCGTTTATTCGGATGTCTAGAGCAAGAACTGTTACAGATATTTTGAAATCCAAAAAAAGATTCTTTAAGTGCATAAAATTTCCCAAAGAATCATTTCATTTTCGGAACTTTAGCACCAGTACTTATATTTTGAATCAAGTTATGAAAATATGGTAAAAAACGATGTACCTGGATACCATTATCAACACAATACAGGAATATTCTGGATACATTAAAAGCTTACAAAAATATACTCGTTTATAAAATTTTTCATAGTTTTATTGACAGTTAAAAGGATTAAAAATTAACCAATTATTGGTGCTAAGCAATGAAGATAAAAAATTTAAACCGTAATGCTATTTTCAACTTAATGCTTAATTTTGTATACTGACCTTGCTTTGATGTAACAATTAACACTTTTAATATTTCAGTGTACATACAGAACTATTCACACTAATTTTTGGAAAATTTCTTATTCAAGGTCAATACAGTATTGGCTTTGGATTAATGATAAAAATTTGTAACAATTTTTTCAAAACTCCTATTTAAACGATTGCAAAAATGATCTTTGATCCGCGATATGGAGGTCGTAATTTTAGCCCGTTTAGTGCAGTTTGTTCATAAGTAAAATCGGAATATATACAAACGAGGATAATAAAGGATATGAATCTGTGTGTTATCTATAGATCTCCAAATAGTGATATTAATAGTAGATTATTTTATCTATCAAAATTTATTTAATAAAATTCATGTTATAGAATTTTTTTCAAAAGTATTTCCTTGTAAATTTAAATGTGGTTTTCCCTATTCGTAATATAAGAGCAATCACGTAAATTAAGAAAATTGCGATATCCCCAACGAATATATAAAATCAATCAACAGTTTTTTTCCTTATTTGATTTTTGTCAACATAACTTTGTTCTTCTTTTGTCGGATAAAAGCTATTTTAAAAAGTTTTAAAGAAGTGTTCATTTTTTTAAAATCCTTTTCAACGCTTCGTTGGGTGTTCGACACCTACTTCAAGTTTTATTTTTGCCTTAAAGAAAAAACTGGAAATCCTATTTTCTAAACGCCTGTTTTTACTTCTTATTTACTTTACCATTTTTAGGTGATTTGATTTACAAGATTCAATATTCTGATTTTTACGGATCAATTTTGGTGACTGTACTCACTTTAGGGTTTTTTGGAATTATTAAACCACAATGCCATGTGTGTTTTACGTGGATTTATTGTCTAGTGTTAAAGATATTTTTATTAATAATGTTTAGCTATGCTAATTATTTTCTTTTATTTGTGGAATTTTTTCTGAAAAACATGATAAAGTACATTTTTTTCAAGTTAACATTTGGAAAATTCAGAAAATTTATATTCGTCATAAAATTATAATTTATAAAAAATAAAAAAATGATTAAGGCTATTAAAGTTACCTATTCTGGAAAAATTTATAGAAATATGAGTGTAATCGTTAAAAAAAATTTCCTTTTTTTGAGTCCTCATAGTATCTGTGCGAAAGTGACTTAATCCATGAAAGAATAAAATCGTTCAATGGGATTCCATGAATCCAGGATTCGTCCTTTAACTATTTCAGTCAAATTTTTTTTATAAGTTACAGTATTGAACTTTTTATAAAAGTTTTTGAGGAACAAGGTGCTTAATTACAGTAAGCACTGTGTCTTAAGAGATTAAAAAAACTTTATATTGAGCCTTCACTTATCCTACCCTGTCAAATTGGTTTGACAGGGCGTATTTTTGTGCTAAATTTGCAGCAATTTTTTGGAAACGGAGGAGAATATAACAAAAATAAAAGGAAAAATAATTTACGGGTGATCTGACGTCGGGAAGTGAAAGGGGGTGAGTTTTTAAGAGTAAAACATGGTTTATTTTGATTTCCGGCAAAACTAAAAGTCCTATGGAAAAAAGTCGTAGGTAATAAAAAGATCTACAACTTTTGTATTAACACGTTTTTTCACATTAAAATTTTTCAATTAGGGTGTTACCATTTTTAACCGGCTTCTACCCTAGTCTAAAATGATTGTCGTATGTCGTATCGATTCTCGACGTTAAAGAATGAAAAAGAACAAACTTAAGTTCAGTTTGAAAATTTTTTTTTGTGGTGATACCATTAATAATCATAGTTATTTTGTATGTTGTTTGTTTGTTGTTCTATATTATGTTATGTATATAGAGGAATCACTATCAGGTCTAACGTCGTAATGTCGTATTCTTCATTTGTTACCTCACACTGTAACATATAACAGTGCAGCCCTTCGTATTATTATTATTACAATAAAAATATATAAAACGTTCACTTAGTGATAAGCTGTCTTACAAATATTTAGAGTACAAATATTTTTTTTTGTTTAACTATCAGTTCAATTATTTACATTTTATTAGTGAATAGTACTACACAACAATACACATTATTGTGCAAAGAACTATATCGGTAAAAAATATATTCTCATTGTGAGATTGTGAGAAAATTCATTATTGTTACTTGAATGTGCTTGATAAACTTAAATATTGTGTTTTAAATAATAATTTAAATGCTTTATCTGCATAAAAAAGGAAATTTATTTATATATATTTAAAACGTGAGTATTACATTTTCTGCTATTTTTTTTTTTTTTATAAAAATTGTATTGTTGAGTTTGCAACAATAGGGGTAATATTTAATGTGTATTATTACAAATGGGTTTGTTTGTTGATACATTGGCAGTTTTAACAACTTTTGTTTTATTAAAGAATTACGTCAGATACAACTTTGGTCTTTCAATTTTTATAGTGTTTAAAGTAAGCTTCTGGTGGTACATATTAGGCGAGAGTACTTTTGGTACTTTATATTGTATTTATAGAATAAAAACTCATGTCGTAAGATTTTTTGAGAAACAAAAAACCTTATAAAGTCTTTTTAAGTTGTTAGGAAATTCAGAAGCCTAATTTAAAGACGATGAGTGACAGTTAAGCGATTCAACAATTAAAATAATTGAGTGGTACAACTTAGCCTACAATAATTTAAATCAGCTTTGTTATTATAATAATATTTGTTTAAACTATTTATTTGTTAAAGGTTTGATAAGATGGTTCATATTTTTTTATGTATAGCTGTACCAATTTAAATGTTGAATCACTCAACTGTCACTCATCGTCTTTAAATTAGAATGCTAAGTAGGCTATTTAACTAAACAGTATTACTAATAAAAATCAATTTTAAAGTTCAATTTTATAAAGGATCGAAAAAAGGTTGTTATTGTTATGACATTTATCACGTGATACGTGTGACGTTGTATGCTAGTAAATCGGCTTAGCATCTCCAGAGTTGTCAACTGTGATTGGTAGTCGTGTCCAAAAAATTCAAAAATTATTAAATTTTATTTTGTGTTTCGTGTCGAATTATTTTTTTTAGACTATTATCTTATAAAATGGGCCCAATTCGTAGTTTATTTTTAATGTTGTCAAATAGAATATTTCGTAAGAACTTAACTGTAAACCTAATATTTTTATCAAATGAGAATCGTTTTTAATTGATTAATCAATTTTTCCATATTGATGAAGTAATTATGGTTGATAAAATCGTTGATATGGTATTGAGTCATCAAATGATATCGTATTGAGTCATCGATTACAAAAAATCCATATCTTAAGCCCGAGAAATGGATCAAAATGAATTTAATCTAATCGAATCAATTATTGAAATTCTTTCTAGTAACAATAATTCGTCATTATTATTATGGCAACTTTTTAGGACGAAATGATCTAGGTATTAGGGAAGGAAATACTTAATACAGTACTCCATGAATGGACTGTGTGAATTTGGCATTTATTTATTAATTATAAAATATTCAATGTTCATTCACCGAACTATGTGAATTTTTTCATTTATTTATTAATTGAAATTTAATTGCTGAAATTTAGCTAATTATTACATGTATTTTCAATATATTTTATTATTGTTCATTTAGAGTAATTTATGAATGCTAATCATTAGTTAAAATAGTTCAAACATTGATACTGAACCATATGTGAAGTATCTAAGCAATTAACACTATTAGTTATTATTTGCACTTGTTGTTAAAGACTTTGAAAATTTATGTATATATCGAAAATTTTACATTATAAATTAAATGTTTAGGTTCTTTATTCAAGCTAGAAATCTATGAATCCTGTATGCGCACAAAACGAAACTCAATGTCTGGTGCAACTGTGCACTAGGGTTATAAAAAACTAGTTATAAAAAAATCGCCATTTTGAGGTGGCCAAGTATCCAAAATTATCCAATTCTAAATATGAAATTGCCAAAAAATAGCCAAAAAATATATCTATTTAATCATATTTTAGATATGTCTCATTTAATTTTAAAATAGAATTATTAATGTGCTAAATAAAAATTAGCAATCGCATCATCCTTTTCTTACTTATACAGTTTATAAAATACTAAGTGAGTACGATGTATGAATGAAAGTGATGACTCCAAACATACCATAGATTTAGTATTGATAGTATTCTGCGCTATACGACCTGTGTGACATATGCTTTATATGCGGCTAAAATATACGTCGAATAAAAATTAATATAAATTTTGTTATAATGTTAATACCTTAATAATACTGATAGATAAATTCTCTTAGTAAAATTATTCATAAAAAAAATTTGATTGTTAATATTAAAATCACTGTTTAAAACTAAATAGTGATTATTCTTGTCAAAATATAGTTTAAACTAATATTACTGTCTGTTACATTAAATACTTGACAATATTTAGTAAAATAATGAATTTATTAGAGCCAATTTTTTTTTTCGCTTATCAAAACTAAGCGTCAGGATTTAGTTTGGATTTAGAAGAGTATTAAACGTTGATATACGTTATAAAATAACATCGATTATAAAACAAAATAATATAATCTCAATTCAACAATTTTATCATATAATACAATATGAATATTTAAATATATTTAAGCCAGGGCTTGAATCGAAAAAAAAACTTTTATAGAACCGGTATATTTTCAAAAAGTAAGTTTTTATTTTTGTTTAATTGGCTTACTGGTATTTTGAACCGGTTAATTTGTTATGCAAATATTATGTATTATTTTATTTACTCAAATTGAATGTTACTTTATAATTATCAAACATTTGAGTCGGAAATTTGTTTTTTAATTTACTTATTTTAAGGTTGCTAGATTTTTGAAATGTTACATAAAGTAGTCTGTCCTGTTGTAATGGGAGATAAAAATAATATTTATAATTTTTTTTTTTAATGAGAGATACTTGAAATTGTTCGTCGATAAATTTGTGCAAGGCAATATTTTAAATTTATATAAAACTGAACTCATCCTAGTACTTCATATCTCCGTTCCATTTTGGAGAATTTGAGTTTTCATTAAAAATTGGAGAGAGATCAAATAGAGAAAAAACTGACCGAATTGCAAGAATAATTAAAATTGTTTTTCCAGATTATAGAAATTGTAAAAAGATATTACCGCTGGATCTGCAGGTTTTAATATACAAAAATCGAATACATCATTCTGTAAATGGAATTATGTGAAGAATACTTGAAATATGATGGATTCGGATGTTGCCAAACGAATTTTTGGTTCTCGAATATTGTCTATTTTACATGACCATTCTCTAAAACGACTCTAAACTTCAGTGTCCTTTAAAAAAGGATGAGGTGATCCTGAATATCGATTCGGGAACATAAGAATCTTTAATATTTAAATTATTCTTCACACAGTTCGATTGATAGAATGCGGTGCTCGATTTTGTCATACTCAAGTACATCCAGATCCTGGTCTAATATATTTTTTATGAATAATACTTAATTTTGATTTTTTCCTCAATATTTGTTTAGTCTATGCATAAATTACAAAATTTTTGTGAAAATTCGGAGAATTGCAATTCATTAGTCAACACATTATTGTTGATACTAATTTACAAAATGTAGTATTTAAATTATTTTTTGTTGTGGGGGCGGTAGCAAGCTCATTTTTTGTACCGACCTATTCTTCTTCATCAGATCATAGAAATAATCTGCGTACATTGGCAGCATAGCCAATTTACCCAAACTAAAGTGATGTTATATTTTTGTTTATTCGGGTCTGACCTAGCACAGAGTTGCAAACATACAACTTCCAATAATTTGGTTAGTATATATGATGAGCGAATGATCTAATTATTGCAAACTAACACTTAAAAGAGATAAGACTTTCATAAAGCATTTATTTTATATAAGGAGTGTGCTTTTAACAAGCTATTGATGAAAACGGAGGGCTTGTCAGAGAATTTTTCTTGAAAAAAATCTTGTAAAAATTTAATTTTATATTTAGAAATTCTTTTCGAGATAAATTCGACAAGCCCTCTGTTTTCATATTAATATTGTGCATATCAAATTTGAATAAGTATTTGTTGAGTTATTTGTACGAGCAAAAATTATCTTTTAATCCCCCCTTAAGTATTCCATATGATGTAATTTGTAAATTTTTCTATTTTATTTATTGCCATTTCGTTTCTTAATTAATGAAATGCTATCAATTACTTTCAATATTATCTTTCAAGTAAGAAAAAATGAAATCAAGGTCTTATTATGAAACACGTTTTCTTTGTATATACGGAAATTTTACAAAGTGATAAAAATAAATTTTGAAATTTTGGAAAAAAACCATCAGCGTAAAGAACATTAATCTAAGATATATATTTACCGTCAAGTGTAATATCTGAAGCTCATCTATGGAAAATAGATGTTTTCTTTCATCTATTCGGTAAAAAAGGATAGTTTGACCACCCCCCTCCCAACTACTAAAACTACTTTGATTACTTGAAAAATTACCTTTCGTAAGCTAGTATGAACAATAAAGTGTTCTTTAATATAGATTTTCATTTCTCTAAATTTTTATAATTTTTGCATACACAAAATATTGAGACAAAATCAAAAATTAGTGAATACTGCATTCTATCAATCGAACTGTGCGAAGAATTGCTTAAATATTAATTATATGAATGTTGTCAAATCAAATTTTGGTCAAATTTCTATTTACGGTTTTCATACGCTTTTTCGTTGCAAGGTTTGGAGACGTTTCAGCTAGTATGTAAAATAAACAAAGTATCATTAATATTTCAAGGATTTTTCAGGATTTTTGATAATTTCAAGTACGTTCAAATCCTGTGATAATATGTTTTTGCAATAATACCGACATAAACACGCAGTCATAAAAATAATTTTAAAATATTTATTTTTCATTATTTGAAATTAAAACCAAAAAAATGATGTTGAGACGTGCTATAAATTTAATTGATATACACCTAATAATAATTAATTTATATTACCTTTATCTGTATATTTAGATAACAATAGAATTAGTTTAAAATATCTATAATGTGACAATATTGTATTGTATTTTAGCTTAGAACATAAGTGTTTATTTCCTTTTTTTATTGAATATTTTATATATCAATGCTGTTGTTAGTAAAAGTATTTCATTGGAACATTGGAAAATAATCCTTTAAAACTTTCAAACATTGTTTTTGGAATATCCCAAATACTAAAAATTAAATCCATTTTTATCTAATTTGTCTTATAACCAAGTGAAGATATTATCGAACATAGTAATCTATTTAGATACTCGACATATGATTTCGTATCAATGTTTGAATTATTTTTAATCATTTGCATTCATAAAATACACTAAATACCCAGTCTATACAGTTATAAATACATATATAATAATAATATTTATTGCACTTACATATGCGTTTATTACCTAAAATGTAATGAATCCAAACGTTTTACGAAAAAAATAATCGTGGTTCATGTGTTGATTTATGGATCAAAAACTTTATCATGGATCCGTTGAACCCAATGGACTGATTGTGCTTATTCAGGAAATTGTTCTTACTTTTAAGATTAGCATATACTACCAAGATTTCAGCTTACTTCACATCAGACTTACAAATTTATGCATTGTCATACATAAAAAAATATACAGGTCGATTTAAGAACCCCCTTTCTTTAAAAATCGGTTAAAAAGAGAAATTAGGTCACATATTATAAGCATCCTCTGTATACGCAAGTAAAAAATTTGATAATACATGAGTTACTACATATTAGAATAATTTACTACATGATTGCTCTGAGTATTCCGAAGACATAGAAATAAATTAAATGTACTAATAAAAAAAATTTGTCTAAAAATAGAATCAGTAAATTCATACACCATATTGAATATAGTTACAAAAAAAATTGATATTTTCCATCTGAATAATTTGATTGTCGTCATATTATAAAAAAAAAAAAAAAATGAAAATTAATATATTTATTGTAATAATTGTTTTTAAAAAAAATATTGTGTATTCTTTGTCACGGGTATATGAACACGTGACATTTTAAATGCTCTAATAGGATATTAAACTTCCAAGGATATTTTCTGGTATGATTTTTATATACGAAATCCTGTAAGAAATTTCATTTTGGACGGAATTATTTTCTGCGTAACACTATTGTATTTTTATAAATACGTATTTCGACTACAAAATAATTTGATCTAAGAAATTGGGGCAAAATATCGAAATTTATTCGAAATAACTAGAGTTCTCATTAATAATTATAAACAAAACAAACAAAAAAAAAAACTATTTATCACATTCAGAAAATTTTCTTTATAACATTATTTACATATATTGCGTTATTTTTGAGCCTTATTGAACCATCAGTGCTATTGTAATAAATAAATTTCCAAAAATTAATGTTATTCTCACTAATGTACTGTATAGTGAACTTATGTATAGAAAAATATAATCAAATTACGATACAAATGTGTGATAATAAAATTAATCGAAATTGGACTTAATTTTGCAATAGCATTAGCAATTTCTTTTCATGAAAATGAAAATAAAAATTGGCATTTTCCTCAAATTGATTAATTTTCAATAGATGATTAATAATAGTAATCGTCTCCACTAATGCATAAATCACCAGAGGTGTGTCAATTATCTTGTTCCACCTAAAGTTTCATATCATAGTATTTAGGTACAATATTATTATTACAATGAAACATGATTCAACCACCGATGATATAAAATACATAAATAATGACTCATTAATAATGTACTATAATTAAACATAACAAATTAATTAGTTGAACTTTTGCATTAATGACATTTTTTCAATGTCAATATCATTTTTTTTTTTTTTAATTTAATATTGCATAGTCATAAATTTTATTTTGCGTATATGCGCATAGTTAAAAGAGACAAAGTTGAAAAACAAATACATTCCTACTTCAAAATATCTTAACTCTTTTTATTTAAAAATAATTCTACTTTAAGTTTCACTTCTAATGAAGGTCTGTCTTTTGTGAAACTTCTAATGAAGGTCTGAATTGAAGAATGTAAAATCTGCATAATACACTATTTTCGAGCATAAATAATTTTAAAAATATTAGGGAAGATACCAAAAAAAATTGGCTATTTTACCCATTAAAATGTAAAACTAGGCTCAATACCAAACAAAATTCGAAAATTAAATTAAAATTGATTCTAAAACGAATAAGTTATATACTCTTAAAGATTGTTTTCCATCTGTTTCTTGGAAAAAAAGTTTTGTGGGTGATTCTACTCGATCATTTTCGAAAAATCACACTAAAAAATGTTTTAATATTAATGTAATTTATATAACAATTTTATTCATTATCAATTCATTTGTTCATACTAACATTATACGACCTCTTATCGTAGAATGACCCTTATGTAATCACTATGGAGATGAACATGTATGACGTCATTAATGCAAATATCTTTCTTTTTTTTATTAAGAATTTTAAGAACGTCCATATTTTGGCTATTTTTTCAGATTTAAATGAAAATAACTTCAAATTCAATATGCATAATCTTAATATAAAATCATAGAGTCAAGAGTTTTTCACGAAAAAATTTTTACTTTATATTTAGAATTATTTTCGCGCAAATATCTTCGATATATTCTCTGTCTTTATTTATGTTTAGATTATGCATTCCCAGTTTCAGGACATTTGTATAGAATATTTATTTCTTGAGTTATTTAGCGCGAAAATTGTGAAAATATTTTTTAAAATTCTAATCGTTTTTGTATATCCAGATTTGATGTTTGGCCTATTAAGATAATTTTAATAACGTAAAAGATAAACATGAGATTTTATAATAAAATAATAAATTACAGGAAATAAATTATTATGAATGATATTAAAAAATTTTATATACGATGATGATTAAAAATCATAAATACGTATTTAAAAACAGACTCTTAGGTGAGAACTGCGTAGACTTAGAGAAGTTTCTAAAATCAATAAAAAAATATTACTAATTTATTTATATTACTGACCTTTGTATATATATTCATGACAGCTTTAAATTAAATTGAACTTTATTGCATTTTCAAGGGCCGACATCAAAGTTATTATATTTTCAATTAAAATGCAATCCAATTAAACTTATGTGAATCCAATGTAAATGCAAATATGCCTTGCTCACTTGATTTAATAAATATTAGAGGCATATTTGAATTTACATTTGATTCACATAAGTTTGTTTGGATTAAATTTTTATTGAAAATTTAATAACTTTAATGTTGGCCCTTGAAGGTTCAATAGTTTGTTATAATATAAATTTAAACTGTGATAGGGTTGCTCACGGTTCTAAATGGGGATTCATTCTGGTAGTCAAATGGAGCGCGTAAGATATGCAAGTGAACTCGAACGGAGCACCCATTCAAAAGACTAACGATTCGCACAAGTTCATGGAAGCTATTTAAAAATGCAGGAGTCGCCTTTTCAAAAGAATCGAGTGTGTCAGATTTTCATACCTTCATGCCCAGATCATGCTGATCCTTATTCTGGCGATTATTTCTACAAATTTTCTTAATCTGACAGTTTTAAAAATATTTTCCAGTAGTTTACAACTTTGTCAGCCTCTCATTGTCTTAATCACGTGAATTATTTCTTTAAAAAAAAAAAATCGATTGAGTTCGAGAATATCGTAAGGTTTTTTTTGCAAGCTTATGAGCCTCTCACTCTTCCGCCTCGCTCTTTGCCAGATAATATTTTTTCCGTTATATAATAATAATACTAGATAAATGTTACACAGTTTCACCCCTGTAGTTCTCTTTCCCGTAGGAACACTGGGATAAAAAAAAGCCTATGTCACCCGAGGATACTGTAACTTCCGAATGGTGAAAGAATTTTTCTAATCGGTCCAGTAGATTTTCCTAACATACAAAAATACATACAAATTGTTATAATATTAATATATATTAGTACAACCTCAATTGCGACATTTCTTTCAAAAATTCAATATAAATTTTAATATAAGAACCAGATTGTAATAATGTTATTGAAAACTATTAGAATAATAATAATTTTTTTTTCAACACTTGGATAATTAATTAAATCATATAATTAAATAATTGTTTTGTATACGTCTTAAGATAATTACTTATTATAAGTAGTTATATGTTATATAAGTTGAAAAATTTATAAATGTTTTTTTATCATCTACATATTTATCGTTTTATTAAATTTATTAAATTCCCAACATATACTTCTTGATAATTAATATTTCTAATTATTGCCATTATAATCATACATTAAATACATATTTAACTCCAAAGAAATGTTTTTGTGTGTTTCTACCTACAATAATGTTCTGAATTTTTGTGTAGAACAGTGGACACAAGCTTCAAGTTTGTGTGATTGATCGGTTTATAATCGAATTGTTTAGAATACTCTAGGAGTATATCAGAAATACCCTAGGAGTGGTGTGGTCTTGATAAACCTAAAAAGATTTCCTGATGGCACGATGCATCAACATCATATAGTTAGAGTCCCGTTCACCCCAACCCCAAATATTGATACCATTTGGGAGAGAAGCTTTCGCATTCTTGCAGAATGTAAATTCCGTTATTGTCTATTCCATGACAAAATTTACAGATATCATATGTGTTTAGGTTACAGTGTTTAGTACGAAAACCAAGGACACCCACACTCGGTTTTTGCAACCCGGCTGTAAGCGAGGCATTTTGTGAAGATAATCTTCATTGAAATATTTAACAGAAATGTTTATGTTAGAAGATGATTCAAAAATCAAATTAATTATTGCTAATTCTATAAATTATAAAAAGTATAATTTTGGTATTCAAAATATATAAAATATTTAATGAAAATTTTTGCGAAAGCCGCGGTTATAAGAGTTAGGCGTCTCTGATACTTGAATATTATTTTCATAAAAAAGACATAAATGGTGTTTTGAAATCAAAAGAGGCCTTAAAACGTAAAGATCTGTTTAAAAATCTTAAGCACTTATTTAGAGACAAAAATAACTACTTGCATTTTGAATTGCATGGTATATGAACTCTTTTTGTAATTTTAAAGTAGTTCACTTATTTCTACTCTTGAATAGATGAGTTTCATCAACCAGTTATAAAATAAAAAATTCCCCACACAGGATACGCGTAAACTAAGCGAATTATTTCTTAAGAATAACTAAAAATAAAATACTTCATTGTTCAGAATTTCTAAAAATTAAATATTAGATATTAAACGTATGATTTTTTTCTTTCTTTGAAGGGGTCCAGAAACGAAAAACCGTTAAGTAATAAATTATTATTATTCCAAAAAATTTACAAAATTATTTGAACACAAAGCAAAGAGCTAATTATCTTTAAAAAAGAAATTTACTATAAATCAGATGATGCATCTTTATAAATTAAAAATTCTGCAGGCGATTCAACTGGATCATAATGTAATATAATACTTAATCGCTTCATCAAACCTGCATGGCTACCATACCCGGAAATATTGGTCGTTAAATCATCTCTTGTGTGGTCATTTTTTGCATTTAAAATCGAATATATCGTTGAAACATTGTAATGATTACAACCCGAGAGCCGGCCGCTTTATGGTCCTATAGATCAAATAGATGAATAATTTTTGATGTGAGTTGTATTACTATAAACGAATTGATCGACTACCCTCAATTATAAAATTTTACAGCCCGAGAGCCGGCCGCGTTAAGGTCCTATAGATCAAATAGATGAATAATTTTTGATGTGTGAGTTGTATTACTATAAACGAATTGATCGACTACTCTCAATTATAAAATTTTACAACCCGAGAGCCGGCCGCTTTATGGTCCTATAGATCAAATAGATGAATAATTTTTGATGTGTGAGTTGTATTACTATAAACGAATTGATCGACTACCCTTCAATTATAAAATTTTCACGTTAATTCAAAAATATTTTTATCCCTTCCGGTTGTGATTTTGAGCGTAATCGTATTTTTTATTAGATACATGAATCAAATTTATAACAAAAGAATCGAAAAGCGTGGAATAAAAGTGTCTAGCGTCAGCCAGCTCCATTTATCCGACCTCTATAGAAAACTTTTTTATTCGATTTTCTTAAGTTATTCGATATTTTGATAATTGAAAAATTAACCCGGTTCATGGCGACGACTTACTTATAATTACTGGTGAGTCCATAATCATATTGTAATATAATTATAAACATCTTCTTCTCTCCCTTGGCGCATAATTTGCCAAAATATTGAGCATACATCCGCTCATTGTTCACTACTTTGGAATATAAGTAAATTTTTATTTTATTCTTGTTTTTGAGACCTTTTGATTGGATTTTATCAAATGAGCACTACTCTTTGTGGGTATACAATTTGATATAGTCATGAGATTGTAATATAGATTCAGTATATGCCTCTAACCTGACTTTCTCTAAAATGATTAAAAAAATGATAACATTGACTGGTGGTTACCTTGTAAACATACAAAAATCAGTTGTTTTAATACATTTGTTAAGAAATTAGATTAAAACTCGGCCTCTTTTGTCGAACCGCGTTTTATTAGTAAAGCGACCTCTTAACTAAGAATGACCCCAAAAATATAAATATTGAACTTTTACTAGGACAAAATCAATAAGAGTTATTATTTTATTTACCGTTTAATTTTTAGCTTTTATTATGATAAAATAAAAGTAAGCGGTTTACAGAAAGAAATGCAATACGTCTTATGAGATGAATTTTAAATAATAATATATTCGATAAAGTAGTCTTATTGGAGGCAATGAATTGATCATACAAAGTAACTCTTAAAGTGATACCTTTCAATTTTAAAATATTGTTAAAAAAATGCATTATTACACTGTGTACTGAATAAAAAATATTGCAAAATGAAATGTAAACGAACGGCAGTGCCCATGGCAATGAAAAGTTCAATTCAATCGGAGATCATTGGCTATGAGAAAGATGTGAACGACTTTGTTGCTTGTACCATTCCATTCAATGAAATAAAACCAGTATTAAGGTAATTGCACCGTGAAATCATTGGTATTGTATGGTCAGAGCATTTATATTACTAATATTATAAATGTAGACAAGTTTTGAGCTTGGAAAATTTAGCAAAAGGAAAAACCACTCGGTCTCAATTTTAAATTATGAGTTTGATGTGAAAATGGTTCTTGTGTTACTCACGTTATTGCATAATAATTACATTTTCTTATTCTTAGATGGTGCATAAAATATTTTTATTTTTTTATTGTTATTAGTGATAAATAATTTCATATCAACTTTTTTTTTGATTTGTGTGAACACAGATAGGAAGAATATTTGTGAAATATTTACGAAGTAGTTTGCAAACTAGTAGGAAAAAATTTTAATAAAAATGTATAGAAACTTTAATGGTGTCGTTGAACTATTGATTCTACAATAAAGTATTTTTCCTATAAGGATTTTCAGAGGAAAATTTTATAATTTTAAATATAGGATGGAGAACAATTAAGTTTTTATTAGAATAAAAATATTTTTCCGGTCGTTTATAAGATTTCGTAATTTTATTGGTTCCCGCTTAGTATCTCAGAAATACAAAATCAAAACATTTTTCATTCTTTTAAAACATTTGTTAATAATTTGTCAATATGAATTTTTGTAAATCATTTACCTAAGATAAACCGAACCCGAATAACATGTTAATTTAGCTGAATTATCACTTGTTAGAATTATCGAATTGATAGATTTTTCATAATTGGGCGTAATACGATTAATATGAATTATTTAATATTTATTAATTTATCTTTTTCAACCCCTTTGTGTATAATTTTATATTCATTGATCAATCGGAATCTGTGAAATTTATTTCTGGTATACATATAAAATCTTTTAAAACTGGTTCAAATTTAATGCTATAAAAATAATTCTTCCAGTATTTTTTAGTTTTCTACTATCAATTAACGGCAATAAAACTAATATTGTCGACAGTAGAAAATTTAGTAACTTCCTAATTTATAAAAAAACTTTTTATTTATTATTTTAAATTTATAATAAATGTTTTGAATTATGAAAAAATTTTAAAATGTAATTTTCCGGAAAGAAATTACAAATTTTCATTAAGTATGCATATTTTTAGTTAAAACATGTATAATTAGTAAATAAATTTTTTTATAAACAATAGCTAATCTAATTTTAATTATATATAATATTATTAATATAAAAACATAAATATTATTTATGCACAAGCACATTTTTATACTTGCAAATATACAGAGTATATTTATTAGTATAGCAAAAAATTTTTCATGTGAGATTCCTAGCTTAAAAATAAAAAAAGTATAGCTGATTTAATATTAACAAAAAACAGCTTAGCTATCAGCTAAAAGATCCCTCCCCGTATTCGTTTCTTTTTCAGTGGATTTTAAACGGATCTTTTCCATTATTAAGTGCCATTAAGTATATGAATTTCTTGCTATTATTGGTCTGATACGGTAAACTTTGTCTCTGAGAAAATCCTCAAAAAGCAGTGTATGGGTGTGACGGCTGAGGAACGCGCGGGTTATTCAATGATGCCTCTTCGTCCAATCATTTTGTCAGGAAACGCTGCATTCTGGTGAGAATGTATATCGCGATAGAATTTTCAGCAAGGTGGTCCATCTTGCTGACAAACTTCTCAAGCAAGTTGAAGCGACTCTCGCGAGTGACAGTTCCGATAAAAAAATGGTTCTTTTCTACCCAATACATTTGCACAGCACACCACAGTTTACTCCTTTTATATGTAAACCCTATATCTTCTGACCATTTTGCCAGTTACCATTCACAGAAGGAGCATGCTTAGCGACAATTAAAGTTTGACTACATTTTTTTAAGACACCCAGTATTATTATTAAATTATACTTTATAAATTATATTTTAATGTATGCCGCATAAAGTAAGAGAAAAACATGTTTAATGTAAACATAATTATTGTATTGTACTAAAATAGCATGAAAAAATCAACCGCCCAACCTGAATCGTCTAGGCATAGGAATTCTTTGAAACATTAAGGTGAAGGTCGAATTTTCATTATCATCAACTTTTTGTTTGTCTAGGTCTAGGTAAATAAAATCATTAATTTTTTTAACAATTTTTTTTAATAACTCACTATCTGACCTACTTGTCTGGCTGTCTGGCTTATATTTGAAAATCAGGCTTATATTTGAAATAACATATTCATAATAAGCAAAACTTGCTAAGACTTTGACAAATAATCTGAGGATTTTTGACATTTTTTAATATAGTTATTAAGCTTTTATTTTAACTTTTTTTTATTCAAAATAAAAATATTCCATGTTAAATTCTAAGCAATTTTTGTATATAAAATGTCTGTTAATAACACTTAAATAATTAATTAATAGATAATTAAACAAAAGTGAAATTTTTTTCTGCAATAGAGAATGTAGTGTTCCATTTAAAAAAATTACTCTGGCATTCAAATAATCTTGAAACTTCCACTCAAAGATAAAACCAATAACGCAAGAAGATTGCCCTATTATAGTCCTGAACAGTTTTTGTTTGAACAATGTTTTTGTACAACGCATTTGGGTCGGTCATATAAAATGATCCACCTAATGTAATAAATAATCACAGACGTTTTAATGCGTTCAAATAATATAAATTTTCGTGAAATTTACAATTAGTATTTATTTTGTTATTTTGCGTGGTCGTTATTAGAAAAATTTTCAATCTCTGATCGATAAAATGGGTTTTTTTTTTTTCTTTTTCATCATATAATTTCGTACAGTATATATTATTAATGTTACAAGTGCGTGTGTGATATTAGAACATTAATTTCATTCAATTAAAATTCATTCAAAGGAAATACACGGACTTTTCTCGTGTAGTTTTGAACCTAACGAATTCCACTTCTCCTAATAATAAAAATAACAATTTTTATTCACATAAAATGAATCTTGGTGGATATAATATTAATAAGCTAAGATAACAAATAACAGAGTTAATTGTTTAGATACTCGATATATGATTGCATTTCATTGTTTGGGCTATTTTTAATTAGCATTCATAAAATACTATTATTATGCAGTCTATACATTTATATATGTATACATGCATAATAATATGTATTGTTACCTATATGTGTTTTTAAGCTAAATTTGAGATAGAATTTTGGAGAGCTCAATCATTTTATGAAAAAAATGTTTCAATCAAAAGTTGTTTGTTTCAAAAAAATAAACACTTGCTGTATTTGAACTTTTCTGCTATCTTTTTTAGTTTAAAAATGGACCGATTTTGCTCATTCATGAACTTTTTATGTTTAGAATACGTTACCATAATTTCAGCTCGCTATCTCTTTTTGTTTTCGAGTTATCGTGATGATGGGCAGACGGGCGGAAGATGGTTGTGAACACCTATATATGGTTGAGAAAATTTTGTTTGTGCGGTCAACATATTGTAAAAAATGAAAAATTTTAGTTTTCAAATATCTCAAAAGTTATTAAGTTTCTTACAAATTGAATTTTTTACTAAAAAAACTGCATCGTCTGTCATTGTCTTTACTTTTCGGTCTTAGAGCTCGCTTCGGTATCTTTAAAGGTTTTCTATTATTGGTCAACTTTTTTCGTTCGTAAGTAAAGTAATTATTTGAGAGTTTGAATATCGTAATTAACAAAATTCATTTTTATGTATATATAATATAATATACTTTCATATATTTATGATATACGCTGAATTTACAATAAATCATTCTTGCATATATTACAGTGTGATATCACCCGTAATTTTTTATGTATTCAAATGAAGGTTAAACAAATTTTGTTGTTTTTAATGAAGTTCATCATTT
Organism: Chrysopa pallens; assembly: GCA_020423425.1. Lineage (NCBI taxonomy): Eukaryota > Metazoa > Arthropoda > Insecta > Neuroptera > Chrysopidae > Chrysopa > Chrysopa pallens. The sequence continues at coordinate 65,383,595 of CM035594.1, forward strand.
CTTCTTAGAAACTATTGATTTTTCATTCGATGTTGCTGACTAGAAGTAGGTAATTATAATGATTGTGTATTAGAATTTGTTAAAGAGTAAAATTTTTAAGAATACTTATAATATATTTAAAGTTGAATGATACTCTTAATGAATAGTTTAGAGTAGACCATTGCATCCTTTAAGGCACATATCTTCACATTATATCCAAATTTGTACATTTTTATCTTCATACACTAAAGATGTGAATTGCTTAACAATCAATGACTTATAAAAGTTCTCTTATCAAATTATTTTCGAAAAAATCCCGCTTGTATTGTATTGTATTAATAAAAAAAAATATATATTGCCAATAATGGACACAGCTAACTTCCCTTTGCAATTTGGATACGAGCTGGAAAAATTGTATTTCTACATTTAAGCAACATAAATTTTCTGTAGTAATATGCAATTTCTGATTCAATTCCGATTGAGTTGCAATTAGGATGCGTGATAAAAATTTTTGTAGTATAATAGAGTATATATTAAGAAGGGAATTGCGTTCCTTCCGGCGTACACAAAATAACTGGGAAGTAATTTGGTGCTAAAAGGACCAGCGAATGTAGCTACTGTTATGTCTAGGCGCAAGCTTTTTTAGCAATAATTCGGTACGTCACATAGACCTGAAATATATAAGAAGTTTGGTGGGACATTTATCGGACAACAGGGTTCTTTCAATAGTGAAAAATAAAGCATGAAAATTGGCAAAAAATAATATTTATGTAGAAATATTCTTAAATATTCTAAATTTGAGTCATAATAGCACATGATTAATTTATTATTTGAAAGTTAACAATCGATATGTTCTAAAACACTCGGCAGCTACGATGTGACGTCATTTGGGTAATATTATTAGTTGTCTGTGTCAATTCAATCTATCAATAGTATCTTAATTAGTAAAAAATTTGAAGCCCTTTATGTAATGTCTAGCATAGTAACTTCTAACAACTCTTTAATCATAATAAATTTACACTTTACTACAATGTTAAGCGCTTTCCTCATATAAAGTATGAAAATAAAGATAAAAGTACATCGTCCACTATAGACAGATGTTAAGACATAACAATGTTTGTTCGTGTAGTAATTATCAAAACTGAAAACATTAAAAAATCCACCAATGAAACAAAAAGTAATTTTCTTAATGAAATTTAAGTTTCCCCTTGATTATACAAAATTTATTACACTTAAAAAATGTCTGTGAATAAATAATTTTTTAGGCTATGATTTTTTTTTTTATTTCTAATTTAAAACGTGTTTTATGGAGAGAAAATCAATTTTTTTTAATGCCTCTAAAAGTATAATAAAAAATAAAATATTTTGATAAGTATTAATTAATATTTAAACATTTGCACCATTACAATCATATAAAACCTAATAACACAATTAAAATTTAAATTTAAATTAAAATTAGAGTATTTTAACTATCGGACAATTAATAAAGGTACTTAAGATAAAAGCATTCTTTACCGTTTCAAATCAGTGCATGAATACAGTAAATCAAGCATTTATTTTATTTGTACAATAGGTACGAGTGATTCAAGTACTACTTGGTACTAGTTTGATTATTTATTTGTCGCTCAAACTAATTAACAATCAGTTTCATCAAGTTTCTTTCAAGTGATTGTTTTGAGCGTATATATTTGTAAAAAAAAAATCAAGTAAGTTATCTTATAAATCCTTTGCTCTTTGGTTAAAATCTCTGCATTTATCAAATTTACGATTGCCGCTTTATCCGTAAAATAAAATACATTAGTTTTACAATCTATGTGAGAATAAACTTACACGTAGTACACATTGCATATACTTTGTAAGAAATTAATAAAGTTAATATTTTAAGTGGAAGATTTTGTTTTTCGATTGGTTCTATGTATCATAAGTATATATGTTCTGCCGTAATTTTGAAACGCATTACCTGATTTTTGATGAAATTGGGTAGGCACATTTATCACATTCACGAAATAGGGTATTTTACTAATTGAAGCATCTTTAGATCACGTACATAGATCTGAAGTTATATTTTTTAAATCGTAAAAAATAAGCATGAAATCCTAATTGAACAAAGAGAGAAATATTTATTTATGACGTCATTTGCTAGTATTTCCATAAAGAGAGGGATTTCTATAATCTTTGATAGGTTATATCTTCAAGATGCTACTAGTTAAATATAGCTTAAAATAACCAGTTAAAGCTACTAGTAAATACAATAATGTGGATTTGTGAGTTGCGCGATGTGAAACAGACCAGAATTTTATTTATAGATTAGTATAAATTTTAGCATTATAAATTTTCTATATCTCCATGTTATTTGCAGATTTGATCTTTTTAACACATAATCTTTATATTTGATCTTTTTAATTTTATATCAATATATATTCAATTAAAAAATGACAGATAATTTTTTAAGAATGCTTCAATATGTTAATAGATAAATAATTTTTTTATAAACATATTTAAAACTTTTGAATTCACTAATCTTATCTAGCGTAGGGCGGTGCTTTCAATCTAAAAACAGATCAGAAATCTAAAAACCAAAAAATTAAAGAAAAGTTTTAAAAAAAAAAAAACTATGACTTTAAAACAGACTAAATTTTTAAAAAAAAGGAATCGAAAAATAATAAATGATTCTGTTTCTATTTGGATAATAAAATTCTACAACTATTTTTTGTCCATTAAAACATAATAAATTGATCTCAGATAATTTATTTTGTGCAAATACTTTATATCAATTTTTTTATCGCTGCGTGCCCTAATATGACTTCGAATGTGCCATAGGAACCTATTTCTCCATAGAAGTCGCAAGTTAAAACTCATGTGTATAGCCTATACTAAAGCTTTTTCTACTGGCATTTTCAACATTCTCGAATAACTTTTGTTACTTTATTTAAATTATAATATTCATCAGATGTATATACAAGTAACTGAATGTTTCAATTGTCATTTAAATCGGGCTTAAATTATATTTACGGAAATATTAACAAATTTTTTGATTACTTTGTGAATATTTCCATTAATTTTAATAAATAAACACAAATTAAATTATAATTAAAGTCATTTAATACGTTAAAGTAATATTGCAATTAAATTAAATCATGATATTAATTATAACTATTTTACAGCTGGTAAACAATTCAATTATACCAACACAATAATTGTATTTTGATTAGGTATATTTTTCTTCTTATTAATCGCTAAAAAATATTGGGAATATTATTGAATTTACAAGGCCTTTCAAATATATTGTCTTTTATTTCAAAATATTGAATTTGAAAAGTAAATTTTTTCAGCATAGGCAATACTAATGAAATATTTGTAAAAGCTTTGCATATACATTCGGTTACAAATCGAATTTCGTGGTTACCATGGTAACCTATTTTTCATAGACATGAAGAAGTAGTCTGGTTATATTATATGTCTATAGTCATGGGTTATTACCATCCTTTCGTTGTATTTTGTTCCCATAGACTTATAACACTGTGTTTTGATAGCACCAAATACGTTTGTTTATACCAATTTAATAAAAACAAATAAATAGGTATATCAATCAGCTGATTGAACTGAAGATAATGTCAGAACAATAACATTACAAAATAAATAATATTGGCATTTTATCTTGTTTGTGCATACAATTAAATTACCTTTAATCTAAAGCCATAACATTAATTTTATTAAATTATTGAAATATAATTAATAATTTATTTGAAACATGGCAGAGGAGGAAGAGAGACTTTTAGATGCATCAAGTGATGATAATTTGCTTTCGGGCGTCGAATATGCGGTAAATTTAGTTTAACTGTTTTATTAAATTTAATAAACAAATATTGTTTTGTTTTCAGGAAGCAAGCACATCTGAAAATATGCCGAAAGAGGGTGAAAAGTTGGGAGTTAGTAGTTTAACATTAGTATCTGAATCTGGAGTTGGATATGGACAAGCACGAAAACTTACACAATATACTGCTGCAGTTGCAGGTAATTTATGATTACTTTTACAATTAAGATTAAAGCGCAATTACTCCTCTCGCTTATTTGGGAATCGTTAATATTATAAACAAGACATTCTAATAAACTTAGATCATATACTGTCTAAGCTATAAACTTTGATGCTTTAGCTTCTGCTTGTGTTTAAGCTTATTTTGTTTTGATGTGAATTCCGTTAATAACTTACGCTTTACAATCAGGTTAAAAAAAATCAAATAAGAACTAATTTTTAAAGTTAAGAACTATAATAGCTATGCTTAACATAATAGTTTAAAAAATGTTACGTAATAGCCAAATAAACTACTTAAAATTAGTTTAACATTATTAAACCATCGTTCTAACCTTTTTTTAAGTCACGCATTGGTACCTGGGGTAAAATAAATTATTTTCTACTTTTTACACCAATAACATCTTATTTGTGATAATTTTAACTAAATTACATTACTTCGAATGAATGCAAAAAAATTATTCAACTGGAACCTCTCTATTTTATTATAAAATTTATATTTGTACTTTTAAACTTACGATATAAATTTTTTCAGTTACAATGGGTGCACTTGCCGCTGGTACAGTATTAAGTTGGACATCTCCCACAAAACAAAAAATTGTTAAAGATGGAGAATTAGGATTTGAAGTAAGCGAAGATGAATTTAGTTGGATAGGTGGTTTAATGTGCTTAGGAGCGGCGGCAGTATGTTTTCCGATAGCGATTATAATGGATTTGATTGGTAGAAAAATTACTATGCTCCTATTAATTGTACCATTTACAGCTGGGTGGTCTTTAATATATTGGGCTGAATCTGTATTAATGCTTTACTTTGGACGATTTTTAACTGGTCTAGCGGGTGGTGCATTCTGTGTAAGTGCTCCATTGTATACATCAGAAATTGCACAAAAAGAAATACGTGGTACTTTAGGGAGCTATTTCCAACTGATGGTAACAGTTGGTATACTTTTTGTATACGTAGCTGGTGCATTTTTAAGCGTTTCCCAGTTAACATTGTGTTGTTTAATTATTCCTTTCATCTTTGTTTTGGTATTCGTACTCCAACCAGAAACACCAATTTATTATATTAAAAAAGGAAGAATTGAAGATGCACGTAGATCTTTAACATACTTTCGAGGGCCACACTACAACGTTGAGCTTGAATTACAAGACATGATTGCTGCAAATGAAGATTCAAGTTCTGGTTCGTTTACACGTATGAAGCTAGCTTTAAGAACTAGAGGAGCACAGAAAGCTATTGTTATTGCATTTGGTTTAATGTTATTTCAACAGTTCAGTGGTGTAAACGCTGTGATTTTCTATGCTGGTGATATATTTAAGGAAGCCGATGTCGGTATTGATCCTAATCAAGCTGTAATCATTGTTGGAGCTATGCAAGTAATTGCAACGTTTATTGCATCAATAATTGTCGAAAAATTGGGTAGAAAAATTCTCTTGCTTTCATCTGACATAGTTATGGCTGTATGTAGCATTCTCCTAGCCTTTTATTTCAATTTAAGTAAAGAGGATCAGGAATCGGTATCTTGGTTACCAATTTTAGCACTATCATTGTTCATTGTATTATTTTCACTTGGATATGGACCCATACCATGGTTGATGGTTGGTGAAGTAGTACCCAAAGAATTACAGAGTACTATAACATCATCGGCATGTACATTTAATTGGGTATTAGCATTCATTGTTACAAAATTTTATCAGCCATTATCGGATATGGTCGGCCAAGGGTACACATTTTATGGATTTGCTGCAGTATCTATATGTGGTACGATTTTTGTATTTTTGTTGGTACCTGAAACTAAAGGCAAAACTTTGGATGAAATTCAAAGAGAGTTAAATGGTCAGCCACTTCTAACTCATCATCCTGCTGGTGGTGCTCAAACAAATCCAGGTTATAAAATTGAAAACTAGGATAAATAACTTATTTTGTGATTGATTTTTCTAGTCATTTACATTTGAGAAATGAATAGATAAACCCCTTTTGTTTTTATTAACCCCTTTCTTGTCATATATTTTGAACATTTAATAATAAAAAGAGTTTTGGTTCTGAAACTGTATTGAAATAAGATTTCCAATGTAAGGTATATTCGAGATAAAAAAAAAAAGAAAATATATTTTAGTAACTCAAACACAATTTTCTTGTCTTTAGTCTTTTCAAGTGTTATGAATCAGCTTCAACTAACTGTTTATGGACCAGCGTAATAAACGGAGCTTTCATTTTTCCGCATGCTACTCGATTTGTACTGTCAGCATTGCGTAAATGGATTTAAATGCAAATAAGCATATAGTTAATGCAACTAAAATTTACATATTTACTCAAATCCAAAAAAAACGCGCCGACCTAAATATTTTATATTTATTTAAAATTAAAAAATACGCGATTTTTTCTGTATTTTATAATTTATTGAATTTAAAATGTAATTTTTACTTAGACAATCCTTAATCTGATAAAAATAAAAAAAAAACACCATAAAAATCGTTAATTTTGAAATTTTAAATAAAGATTCTGGTCGGTGCGTTTTTTTTTTTGGGTTTGAGTATACATTACATTCTACGCAAAATACTTAAATAGCATTGCTTCAACATCTTACTCGTGAGTGAATAGAAAAAACTTCTATTTAAATTTCATTTGTTTATACAAATTAAGATCAAAATTAAAAAATCGCGAAAATGGTGTTTATGTTACAAAAAAATGTTTGTTCAAAAGACTAAAAATGCCTTTTTGACAACCTGTGGAATTTGTAGTACCCGTCTTCGTTGCGTGCTTAGAAGTTTTCGAGTTCTTCAAACTTTTAAAATAGTTTAAAAATAAAAAATGTTTCAATGGATTTACTTACAACTTTAATAAATTCTAAAATACAATTTTCTTATATTTAGACCTAATAACAACCTTAATTTATAAATATCCGTTAGATATTAGTACAATTTTAATAAAAATGTCAGTACAAGTTACTCCCATCAGTGGAGGTTTTTATCAATTATTTATATATTAATCCATGCTAATAATAACACTATTTTTAAATTTTAATTTTTTTAAAGTGTAATATGGGGTATACGAAGGAGTGTATTAGTTATATTTTGTTTTATAAGTGTTGTTTAATTTTTGACACAAAAAAAGTTGAATTTTTATAATAACGTTTTCTATTGATTAATAATATTGCAGAATTAATTACAGTATTATTAATCTATGTATATAGGCTTGAATATGTAAATATGTATAAAAAAAACTTAATAATAACGAGTACGTTAGTGCTTATATGTTAATTTTATTGTATGTGCTTAGCAAATATTTATAATTACCGATATTTTATTTATTAAATATTTAATATATATTATAAAAGCTATTTGATCGCTGCCACAGTAGTAGACTATGTACATATTCTACCACCGTGGTCGTTTCTAATCGAATTTTGTAAACAGTAACAATATTCTGATATCAAATATTTCAGCTTTATTCAGACTAACTTAGCAATGAGTAATCACAGAGACAGTCTGAGGTCTACAATTGAAATAATGGTAAAAATTTGTAAATACTTTTACAATTGCTAAAAACTTGTTTTCCTCGCATTAAAGGGGATTGAAACCTCTGTAATAAGTACACTCCTTATTGTAATATACATTGTATTTCTTTCAATTTTCGTGCACAAATAACTCAAAAAATGACTATCCGTTGTTATGAAATTTGGTATACACAAATTGACCTGAAAACGGAGGACGTCTTGAAGAGGTAGTTTTTCTCGAAAAAAATTCTATAGTGAAAATCAAAATTTTAATTTATATTTAGAAATGTGTTTTACGAAAAATTTAGAAATGTGTTTTACGACCCATCCTCTGTTTTCTTGTCAATGTTGTGGATACCAAATTTCATAACATTTGGATAATTTTTTTAATTGTGCTCGAAAATTGAAAAAAATACTGTTTACGTGTAATTATTTTTATTTCAACAGAGTGAGAATTAAAGAGGCCAAAGATTTAATAATCGTAATTATTTTATGTTGAATATTAGAGCTTTTGTTTGTATTAAGAACTTTATTTAAAAAAATTATTGTTTTTCACTATTACTATGTAAAGTATAAAATATTGTACAAATCACGTATTCCATGGCAGCATAATTTATATCGCAATAGCCCTTTTCAATTTAATTAACGATTCGTTATTCGATAAAATGTAGTTATTACTCTTTTTGTCACATTGTTTTTTTTTTCTAATACTGTTTTTTTACATTCTGTACGAAACAATAAAGAATCGTATTATTTGTGATGAAAAGGTCTATTAGTTTTTCTGTGAATAGGTAATTATTATGTGCATTGTTTTCTAATTTGAATAATGGTGCTATAATTACATCCATCTCTTTTATAAATATAACTGATATCTCGTTCTATACTATCTTGACTTACTTTTAAAAAGTACGTATAATAAATTTACAACAAAATATACCCCTGCTATATAATTCAATGAGTATAATATAGAATTTCTTAAATATTTTAGTTTTAATTGTATATTGTATCTTAATTAAAAATGAAAAACTAGCTTAAAGCTACCGAACGCTCCATAATTTGCAACTTAAAGATCTGTTGTTCATTTATTAACAGAACAAAGTTAAGCCCCCTTATATGATTATCTGCACTTAGGCCTCAGCTTAAGATCGCGGATCTTAAGCTGACGGTTTAAGGAAAAAATACTAAAGCGCGTAAGAAAGATCCTAGATTAAAAATCGTTCTAACTGAATGACATTGTGGTTAAAATACGTTACCAAAATTTCAGTTTACTATCTCTTTTCGTTTATTTGATCTTAATGACGGTCGGGCGTACTTTCGGAAATAAGACTAATTAGGTGATTTTATGAACATCTTTATAATATGAAAAAATGGATATTCTTTTACATATTATATATATGTCGAGTATAAAAAGTGTTTATATATTAGGCTTAAAGTAAATATTTTTAAATGTGAATCGCGTTGATGTTTCTTTTGATAACTTTAACTACTTTTCACAGATAAACAAAAAATTTATAATTAAAAGTAATTAATGCATACAAGATAATAAAAAGATAGTAACAATTATTTTCTGTCATGTGCAATATCACTAAAAACTTATGGACTGCTTTTGAAGGAAAAATTGTTCCAGAGGCTACAAAATTTTACAATGTTATAAAATCAGATTTTATATTTTAAAGTATTATTGTAAAGTAAAATATGTATTTTTTTAATAATATAAATAGTTTTAAATTATACCACTTTTTTATTTATTTATATACATTATTTTATTACAATCTGTGGGTGTTGTGAGTATTTATTTAGAATTTAAAATGAGTGAAAAAAGCTTAGAAATATAACATATAATTGTACTGGTCTAGTGCACCTGAAAACTACACATTCAAATCAACAATCAACAACTCATCCAATTTGAATGTTCGAATAGTTCAAATGATTGAGCTATTCGAAGAATCACTTGAGTCACAGAGTGGTCTTAGACCAAAACGAGTCGCCTTTATTAGCACTCTCTATCTTCATTAAATAGATGGGAAACAAAATTATCTTAACCTTTTTTTTCGTTCTCTATAGCTCTATAATTTATAATTTTAATCCACCGTTGAAATGGAGTTCCGGGCGGACGTTCAGCACGTAACACCTAGAGAAAGTATAACCCAAAAATAAAATATTTTTTTGTATAAAATATCAATTTAATAGTTTAAAAAAATTACAGTATAATGTATACACAATAGATTTTTTAAAAAGTTAGCTTATTGTTAATTAATAAATTTTTTCCAATGCTCTTTATATGTTTCAATATAACAACCAACATAAAAATTTTAATAATTGTTCTTAAAATGTAAAACTTTTTGAAGACCTTCTGTAAATAATTGTTATATAAATAAATGCATTGTTTATGTTTTTATATCCGTTGAGCAGTAGACCTGCACTGACGGTAACGCCGCACTTTTATAACGAGTTAAATCTCCCCTTTCTCGTTATTGGTTTATCAGTATTTGCAAGTGATAATTTTGAAAATTTGGTATTTTGAAGCCCTCGATGTCCCGGGGCTCAAAACTATACAGTTCATTTCTTGAATGTGATAAACAAGTGTAGTTTAAATCTCATAAAGATCGGAAGTTCGAAAGTTATAGCGGAAAAACAAACTTAGATAGATAAATAGAATGATACATACAAACCAGGGATGTGGCTGGCCGTTAAAAATGGTGATCCGCAGATACGGATACATATAATCAGTGTCCAGATTCTCGGATATGGATATACGTATATGGATTTTAACATTTCCACTCAATCGATATAATTTTGTTGAATTTTCTTAAAATTTGAATGTGATTTCTGATATCACTTAGCTGAATTGATTTTGATAAAAATAAATTTGAATTTAGATAGTGTAATTACTAATTAGTACTTTATGATAAGGTAGTCAGCTGTAAGAATTACCTCTTAGATCAATACAAAAAGGGTTGAAATATTAAATTTTTTCAAATATTAAAGTGTTGAAATATTAAATGTAATTTTTAAGAAATAAAAACTATTTTAATGGATTTTAACAGTATTTTAATGCTACCTTTACTTATAAATTAATATACGTATTAAAACTGAATAGTGCAAAAGATCCGTATAAAATCTGCTGAAAAAGAAACGGATTTGGATCATTTTTTTCTTGCGGATACGGATTCGGTTATCCGGCACATCTCTGATACATACATTCATACAAATATAAACGAAATGCAAAATCGTCTAGTTTAAGTGCTGTTGTACCACAGACCTCACTTCATTCGGACAAAAACTATCCTTGCATGTGATTCATACAGTCTTAACATGCAAGTATGTTAAAATCACAGATGAGCGCATTTTTGTCTTAGCTACTTTTCTTCTATTTCTTTTGGTTTAAAAGTTGGATCATTAATCCATTGGACCATAGTGGGTCGATTTTACTCACTGATGAACTAATTTTGGCTTTTAAGTCTACAATACGCCATTAAAATTTCAGCTCGCTATCTCTTCGTTTTTGAGTTATGTTGATGATATGATAAACAGAAATATACGATTCCATATACAGAAATATACGATGGACATATACGATTCCATGAGCTCCTATATCAAAATTTTGTTAATAACTTCAATATTTTTAGCGTAGTTACTTAAACTTTAGATTTATAATAATTAAAAAACTTTAAACATGCGAGAAATCGAGCAGGTTCAATGAATTGCTTTTTTGCGTGTATCCATCAAAATATAGAAGAAGCATAAATTAGGTAAAAGAACTAATAAGATAAGTGAATCATGAAAATAAATGTGTTCCCAAATTTATAGTAAAATCGTGATTAAAACTATGGGGGTTCTGTACATACATGAAATAAATACTTAATTCATTCAATGGTTCTGTATAATTTCCTAACGCATTAAAAACTGTTAAAAAGTTAATTTGTTATTTTTTCATCAGCTATTATGTAACATGACGGATACATTTATAGCGAGATTTAGTTTAAAGATCAAACACTAGGATCTAGATAAATTTGAGGGTACAAAAATTTAGCACCACATTTTCCCATTGGAATTGCATTAGGAATAATTCAAATAATAAGCATCTAGATGTTGCCGGGCCAATTTTTTTGGTCCAAATTATGTGCAAAATGTTAATTATAGCTGTTTTCGTACGAGAGGTAACATATATATAGAAGCCAAACCACCAACTAAAAATAGTATTTTTGGTAATTAGGCAGCCACATTATAATCGCCTTGAAAAATAATAATTTCTGTATAAAATAATGTAAGTTTTGGATTCTTTGTACTTATTTTACCGTTATTACAGTCATAACGATTGCCTACATTTATTAACTTCGGTTAGATGTTGAGTTGTTCCTATTTTTATATTTGCAAATAATTAATACATAAATAAATTATTAAATCAATTCTACATAAAAATTCATTTTACAAAAGACAATTTAAAGTTAGATTTAGGTATTAGTGGTGTAATTCTGGATTTTGGAGGAAAATTTTGAGAGATTGAATCTAATAAGGAAAAAAACGTTTGTTTTAGTGCAAAGAACATAGTCTCAGTTTTCTAACTTAAAAACCCCATAATTAATTGATATTCTTTTACTTTTTTACATATACTTACAAAAGTATAGATTCATATACTTACATAATGAAACTTAATATTACAAAATATTCGTTTAAGATCCGCTGAAAAAGAAATTGATACTTATACGGATCTTTTTTTTCTTGCGGATAACCGCGGATATGGATGCGTATATCCTGCACATCAATGTTATGCATCTAGGTATATTATCTGGTTTTACAATCTTAACAAATAAGATATTGTTTAATACTTTTTAAACAACGGAATGCTAACAGAAACATGTTATATAATCCTTAGAACAATTTTTATTAAAAATCTAAACAACGTAAATAAAATACTTCCATCCTTTTCCAGTTAATTAACTTCTAAAATGTCTATTTAAAGAAAGAACTAATAATTATCATTAGAAGAGACAAGCAACAGTGTTTTAGTAGAAACGAAGGTAATCTGGTTATAGCTTTGGTTCAACCGTACAAAGAGGTATACTTATTATTACCAGTTACCAGGTGCACAGTGTAATAGGTATATGTTTTTTTTTACAAAATTTTAAAATATAAATTTAAGTATCTTATTGATATGGTTAAAATATTGTTTTTGGAATAATAAAATACAAGCAATATGCCAATTGAAAAAGCTCGTTTAATTGATAACACAGAAAGAGGATATGGAAGCACACCGGTAAGAAAAAATTAATATTTTTCTATTCATTTAAAAAGGATAAAAGGAAAGTTTATTGCAATAATTTTGAAACTGGTTTTTATATTACATAATAAATTAATTAGATACCTATACAGTTTTTATTTTTAATTTATAAAAGAAAAATACTTTTATTTTAATTTAAAACTTTATAAATGTTTTTCAATAACAATTATTTTTGAGTAATTCCATTTTTTTAAACCGTGTAACTTGTAATGTTTATATCCACGTTAAAAGTTTTATAGAAAAAATTTAATTAAAATTAACCAAGATAAACTTTATTAATTATTTTATTTTAATAATTGCATACATACTTAAATGTATGCATAAATAGCTTTTTTAGAAAATAAAATTATTATTTCAAGTTATTTTTTTAGGGTAAAGTTAATATTTTTATCTAATTTAAATTCATATATTTTTTATATTATAACTGTGTTTCATTAAAATGTACCAAAACTGGTTTCATATTACTTAAATATTTCAAACAAGTGCACATTTTTAACCGACGAATAAAGAGATGTTTTCAAGTCACACAAAACCTTGTTACTGAGTAGTCCGATTTGGATGATTCTTTTGTATTCGATAGATACAATACTTTTAAATTGATCCCATTTAATTTTGAAAATAATTTCAGCTATAAGAGATGGGGTAGGAGGTTCTAAATCAAATTTCGGTGATTGAATATCAGTCAAATTTTTCCTGGTTGTATATAACACTTAAAAAAAAAAAATTATTTTTCAAAAAAATTGAGCCGATTTAAAAAACCGTTACTAAATTCTATAAATAATTTCGTTTTGACCAATTAACTTTCCAAATCGGCGACTAAACTAAAAACAAAATATAATATAATATAAAGTAGATCACCCGGTAGGTCAAATTTAACCCAAAGCTTTGCGCCATTGTTTCAAAGAACATATGGCCAGGCTGGCCAGCACGATATGACATAAAAATATTTAATATTGCTAATATAGAATGTATTACATATTATTTCTATGTATAAAATATTATTTATGGTATCATATCGTGCGTCAGTCATGTTAGCGAGTTAACTTTTTCTCCGACTTGCCGGCAGAGGCTGTGCATTAGATACCGCATTTAACAACGTTTTTGGAATTTGACAATGATAGCTTTAATTTCATACACAAAAAAATGATAAAAACGTATTTAAGATTATCAAAATTTTGACATAAATTAATATCATCATCTATCAATGAACGTTATCACAACACATGTAATCATAGATTTGAAATTAAAGCTATTATTGCCAATTTCCAAAAATTTTATTATATGAAGTAAGATAAAGTATATAATACGCAGCCTCGGTCTACGAGTAAATTCAAATAAGCGTGAAAAATTCAAACACACATAATACATACTAAGTATATAATAGTAAAACACGGTCTTGTAACACATCGCAACAAGAAATTTATATTAATTATATACAGTTTTTTATTACATTTTATCAACCTTATTTTAAATTTTTATTTATTTAAAAATTTTCAGGAAACCCTTCAAATAGATCCAGTTCCAGGAACATCTAGTGCAGATAATAATCCACCCCAACGTCCACCACGTGGTGGATCACAAGGTTCATCCAATGTTGTAAAATATGGAAAAGGTGAAAAATGGCCACAGTATTTTGCTGCTTTAACATCAACCTTAGGTGCTTTTGCATTAGGCACTGTATTAGGTTGGATATCACCAGCCATTGCACGTCTTACAAGTGCTTATGGTTTCCCTGTAGGCAATGTAGAAATTAGTTGGTTAGGTTCGTTAACATTTCTTGGCGCTGCTGTTGTTTTAGCACCTATTGAGTATGTGATCAACAAATTCGGTAGAAAGAATACAATGCTTCTTTTATTAATACCGTTTACAATTGGATGGCTTTTTATAATATTTGCTTCGACGATTACGGCAATTTACATTGGTCGTTTTATTACCGGGTTCGCAAGTGGTGGATTTTGTGTAACAACACCAATATACATCGCAGAAATTGCCCAAAAAGAGATACGTGGATCATTGAATACTATGTTTCCGATTATGATCACTGCAGGAATATTATTCGCCTATATTATTGGATCAATGGTAACAATTATATCACTTTCAGTGATATGTGCTATTGTTCCACTTATATTTGGTGCACTATTCTACTTCCAACCAGAGAGTCCAGTGTTCTTAGTACGCAGTAATCGTATTGATGAAGCTCGAGAGTCATTACTTCAATTACGTGGTAGAAATTTTGATGTAGATTCAGAAATTCGTGAAATTGTTGCGGCTGAAGAGGAACTAAATCAAAATGCTACAAGTCTAACCGAGGCAATTAAGCAACCAGCCACTCAACGAGCCTTTTTGATTGCTTGTGGAATGATGATATTCCAACAATTAACTGGATTATATCCTGTAATGTCATATTCAACAATTGTTATTCAAACTAGTGGAGCTTCGATGATTACACCAGAAGAAATTATTATCTTCCTTGGCGTTATACAAATGCTTGGTAATCTTATCGGTGAAGCTATTGTAGATTCGTCTGGTCGAAAATATTTACTTATACGATCAGCTGTATACACAAGTATTTCATTATTTGTCCTTGGAATTTTCTTCCAATTAAGATATTATCAAGCTATTTATTTAATTGTTGGGCAAAGCGCATTCGTTCCCTTATTATTAGTTAGTATTTACGCTATTGCTTATTCACTTGGCTTAGGTACAGTACCTTGGGTACTTATTGGTGAAGTATTTGCACCAGAAATTAAAAATAAAGCAGCTAGTATTGCAATTCTTTGTAATTTATTGGTCACATTTTTAACATCCAAATATTTTATTAAAATGATAAATTTGATTGGGCGTAGTGGCACCTTTTATGTATTTGGATTGTTCTGTGCTTTAAGTGCTGTGTTCACGCATTTTGTAGTTATTGAAACGAAAGGAAAATCTTTAGGTGAAATTCAACGTGATTTAAATCGAGCCGCGCGAGCTTAAATTATGTAAATTACTTAAATAATGTGTAATGATCAATCAAAAAGGATTTTATTGTGAAAATAAATGGTAAAAGAGGTTCACGTTGGTCTATAGTACCATAAAAAAAAAATCTGCACTAATTTTAATGAAAATTTTTGATAATATTTAAATAAAAATTAATTAATTGAAATTAGTTTCAAAGATTTATAGTGCCATATTAAATTTTAATGTCCGAATTATTAATTATAAATTTTTTTTACATTTTGTTTGCATGTCTTAATATATTATAAAAAAATTTACTAAAAAATTTCCTTTTTCTGATAAATAAAGAATATTTTTCTAATTACAGATATTTAATTTCGATTAACCTTTTACAAATTTATTTTAGCATTACCAAACTACAATCTAACAATTACAAAGTAAAAATAACATAGACTTTGGCAGAAAAAAGCGCTTGTAAGTGGAATGGCGATCGCTAAGAATATTGCCAAATATAAATAACTATTGAAATTAGAAATCGTGTCCCGGCCGACAACTATATAGTTCGATTCTCAGCGCTAGCAAGCATTTTTTTTCTGCTAAACACAGCCTCTCATACCCTATTCTAGCTGTCAGCAACCAACGTTCATGACATCTTAAAGATTGAAAGATCTACGTAGATAATAATAAACCCATAACTTTCAAATTACAAATTTTTAATTTCGATTAACCTTTTACATGCTTTTAAAAATTTGTTTGAGCAATACGAATTGCATAAACAAAATAAAATTCTGAATTCGTATCCTGTAAAAAACGATCAAATATTTGGAGACTCAAAATATTCTCATTGTAATTAATTGCTTGCAAAAATAGTGGCTTATACTAGACGTCTCAATATTCCCCTCGAAGCCATTTTTTTCATCTATTAATAGAATTAGAATAGATTGAAAATAGTATTAAATTATTTTTAATTATTATCAATAAGATAAAATATTTGAAACAAAAAATCATACATCTATAATAAACATAATCTTAACCCTTCAAGGATTCTTAACACAAAAAATAAGACCATTATAAAACAATTTCTATTGTAATTAACATTGTATTTCTTTCCATTTTCGCGTGTAAATAAATCAATAAATAATTATCCAAATGTTATAGAAATTGATTTCCACAATCATCACATGAAAATGGAGCATTATGCCGATTTCGTGAAAACACACTTTTTAATATAAAATTCAATTTTAATTTTTAGTTTAGAAATATTTTTCCGAAAAAACTCTTGTTTAGTTTCCATGGCGAAATTGTGCTTTCCAAATTTAATTAACATTTTGCACTCAAAAATACAATACAAAAAATTATTTTTGTATATCTCATTCTGCGGTTATTAAATCCTTAACACTAAATAAAATATAAACTGTTAATATAATTATACAATATTTTAGATTAATTTATTGTACTATATAATATATTGACGTAGTTATAAAGCGCTTAGGATTTTCTTCTATATTATTTACAACTAGAGAAAGTATAAACCATTATAAAGAATAGGTACAAAATATGTTATGAGAAATTCGTTATTTTTTTGTGTTGAATTTTATAAAACCTGTATGATACAGCTGGTCCAAATCGAAATGAGAACGTCTAAGAGACAGGATAATTAAGATTATATATGTACATACGTGCATATATATACACTTTAGCTTTGACGATCTCATTTTTGCTTTGATAGCTATATAAAAAAGCAATATATTTTATTTCTAGAAGTCTAAAACAGAAAGAGTTCTTGTCAACTATTTCTACAGATGGATTGCAAAATGCTAAAAAAAAGTGAAAGTACAATCGGAAATGAGTCAAATTTAACATAAATTACACACACAACAGGATAGGCAAAACTAAATAAATTTTGATACAAAAAAAAAAAAAAAAAAAAACATTAAAAAAAATTTTATTGACAAAAAAAACTTATTTACACAATTCCTCCACAATTTTTTCAAGTTCGCTCAACGAATTCGCACATTCTGGCCATTGTTCTTTACTTGCACCCTTCAAAGCTGCTTTTAATGATAATCTAACTGATGATTTTAAGCTCTCATCTGTTAATGTCAAACAATTCTCACCCAATTTAATACAATTATCAATAACTTTACAACATTTATGCATATCTTTTGGCCAATTACTATCCTGAATTAATGCTCGATGAGCTCTTTGTAATCTTTGCACTCGTAGATAATTATTTGTTGTCAGCGATGCATACAATTCCCAAGGCTTAAATTCATTTTGGAAAATAGCAGTTACTCGACCAAATAATTCTAAACATTTTTGAGTCAGTCTTGCTGAGTCCCCACCTTCATGATTTGGTAAATGTTTTAAAATTGCTTCAACTAAAATAACTAAAACTTCTGTATCCAAATGTTTTTCTTTCAAATCGAGTAATCGATGATATGATCGAATTGCATCTTCAAAGTGACCCGTATCAATACTGGTTAACATGAAATTTTCCCAAACTTGCCAATTATCAAAACTGGTTTTTAATGCTTCGTTAAATGCTCTGTACGCACGATTTTTATCACCTTGGGCAATATAAACTCTTGCTAAATTGTTCCAAGCTTCAAAACAATTTGGTTCTATTGTTGTATAACGTCGATAAGCATTAGCAGCCACATCCCATTTCTCCACAGATAATGCTGCATAGCCTAAACGAAGCCAAACCGTAGCTTGCAAAGAATTTATTTCTAATGATTGCTGTAAATGTGGAATGCAAGCTTCATATTCTTTTTTTGCAAATAAAAATTGACCCCAATGACGATGTGGTCTTGCACTCTTTCTCTCAGATAATTCCCAAGCTTCTTCGTATAATTGTACATCATCTAAAGCATCTCCGAGTAAGCATAGAAGTTTAACAGTTTTCTTTTTCTCTAATTCTTGTCGAATTATATCAGCAGCTTTATGTCGTAACTGTAAAATTGTATAGCATACAATAACATCCTCCCAAAGTGATAATTTTAAGAATATATCTAAAGCAGCTTTAACCAAACCAAGTGACAACATCATGTCCGCTAGTTGTGCTTCAATATTCCATCGTGTGATCGGTGATAGCGTCCAAAAGTTATTTAATCTTTGAATTAACGATGCTCCATATGAATTTAATGTGTTAATTAACGTTTCACTTTGATTTAATGCTCTTTCAATTGTACGTTTATGAGATGATTCTAATCGGCATTTTGAAATGAGTGCAACAAAACGTGCGAGCCAACAATTTTCTTGTTTTAAAACATAATCTAAAATCGGTTGAATTTCTTCGTTAATTAATTCATCTTGTGGCATTGCTTTCCGTCGATATGCAACTTCAACTAAAAGTAATGCTTGTTCTAATCCAGAAAGAACGACTACATCATTCCCCGAATTATCCCATTGTATGGAGTCCAGTCGAACATCATCGTTCAATTTAATAATTTCAGGTAAGTTATCTTCATTCTCAACGATTGGAGAATCAGCTAATACTTTTATTCTTACTTGCGCTAAAGATTTTGTCTGATATCGTGTTCGTTTACCCATATCCCCAATCACTTCAATTTGCATTCCTAAGCAAGTTTTTGCTTTATTTATATATTCTTCGGCTTCTGTAATACGTCCATAATATATTAACATATGTGATATTTGAATATAAAATGATGCTTGATCTCGAGGATTTTCAAACTCTTCGATTTGAATTTGATTTATCGTCGTATTAAATTCTTCAAATAATGAAAAACATCGTTCGTCTATTATTGATTGATGAACAAAAATTACTCTTAATTTCCATATTAAAACTAATATTTCTGATGAACTTAACTCTTCAATTATTCTACGTGAAATATACAATAATTCTGGATTTTGTACATTTTCATTGATTTCTTCACCGTCTAATGATAATGCTTGTTTAAAAAATTGAGTGTCTGCCGTATTTTCGTAAACAGTTGGAGGTCCAATCCAGTTTAATTGTACAAATGTAATAAGACTGGATATCGCGATTGAAATATACTCAATAAATTTATCAAGATTAGCACAGTCAGTTAAATTTATTTGTTGGTCATTTAAAAATCTTAAAAATTCGTCCGATTCGTTTAGTAAACCAATAAAATCACCATTGTTTAGTTTCGATAAAAAAGGAGAATTTAATTCTAAATTTAATTCTTTACCATAATTGTGTAATAATAAATGTTTTATATCATTGTTTAACGAAAACATTTTTTACGATTACGATACTTAATTCTTGTTAAAAACATGTGATGAAATTCTTCTTAACCTTTAAAATGTAATGACAGCAGTGAGCAGGTATACGTCATACGTAAAAAAAAGACTAGTAGAGAGTGGCGGATGATTTCCGAAAATTAACTTTTTTTTTAACTCGACCAGGAAAAGTTCAGAAACATTTTTTGGATCTCATTTATTTTTAAGTTGGATCTTAGCTATACATATATCCTAGCAGATAGTTTCAAAAAAAAAAAAATTTCCGTCCACATCAAATAAAATTCAAGATAGTTTTTCTGGATATTTATTTAAATTATTCACTTATTTGACGCCGTGAATAAAAAAAATTGAAATCGTAATTTTCGAAAAATTTAATTTAAGTAGTTTATTTGGTAGTACGTGTATTATCATAAAGTTCATAATATAGTATATCTACACAAAACATATGCATTTATTCATGACTTCAAAATTTTCGGTACGCATCCGTTAAGAACTTCCTAAGCTAATATGTGTCATATGAATAATTAAATGAATTAAATTTCTCAACTAAATGAATTTTGAACTATTAAAATGTAAACCGGAACAAAATTCAATCCTATTGAAATTGAATTGGAATGAATAGGAAATTTAATACCCTATTGAATCCTGTTCAATCCTATTCAAAATTTTGAATAGGTTTTTTATTGGATTGAATAGGATTTTGAACAAGTTTCAATAAGATTAAATTGGAAATTGAATTTCCTATTCATTTTGAAACGTGAAATGATTATAGAGGGGGAATATTTTTTGCTTATCTGAATGAAAATAATGATTTATAAGAAAGGGAATATAAGAGGAGTTATTGCCCCTAAACTGCAACAACGTAAAGAGAACGTAAAGTGTAGATATTTTTAGTATGCTCTAGTGCAGATAGTTTGAACTAAAAATTTATTTCAAATGAATTGACGATCAGATGTTATTCTCAAATTATATTTATATATAATATACCTTTACATACGTTGATACGTCTTGGTTATATACCAATATATTCTATGTTATATACCTAAAGAGTACTGCTACATTGTTATTTATCTGTTTCTTTTAAAAACATGGCTGCTAAAGTACCACAATTTGACCCTCCGTCATCAGCAAGTTCCGACAGGTAAGTAAATAAATAAATATTTTTCAATAAGTGTTTTTATAACCAGTTTTTTATCTAATAAATCATAATTGAAACATATTTCACAATCAAATGTCATCGTATATGTTTTTCAATGAATCATTTATCCACATGTAATTAGCACATTTTGTTTATTATTTTAATTTTGAATTAATTAAGTTTTGTTGTATAATTTACTTATAAAAAATTTAAATAATCTCTTTAAAGTGATGGTGGAGAGGCTAGAGTTGATTATCATGAAGTATTTTCTGAAGATGATGGTTTAGAAGAAGAGGAAGCTCAAGCTGGTGATTATTATGTCTCACCTGCGTCCCCGAGTACTGTGCCTTATGTTACCCGTCCGGCATCAACAGGTGAGTTAATTATTTTGAATCAATTTTGTATATAAGTTTGATTTAATAATTTTTGAAGATTTTGCGTCGTTCAATTTCTAGTATAGTCATTGTAAAAATATTTGGTTGCCAAATAGTTGAGTGCAAGTTTTTTTAGTATAAGTGTAAATAACATTTTAATTTTGTGTTAGTGTTTATTGGTGTCTTTTGTGCGTAATTGGAGATTAAAGTGTTGGTCAAACCTTTTTTTTCTTTGCTTGTTTTCTCGATTCAAGCTGTGAAAACAAATTAGCAGTGATTACGAAGTTAAAATACGAAAAGCTAAGAACTACCAATTTAAAGTAATACAATATAACCCTCATTGAGTCAATTTTGTAAAAATATAAGTACTGTAGTAATTGGAATACAAGCCTTAGGGCTTTGTCACATAATAATTCTGATTGTGAAGATTTCAAAGACGATTACTCTTCTCTAATATAAGCGTTTCGTTTAGCGCAAAACGCACTCAATTTGACGTGCTTAAATAAAACATAATTTATAAATATTGTTCAAAATATTCTCTTTTATGGTGCAAACTTGTTCTACAACTCCGAAGAAGGGCTCTTTTCGGCCTTGGATAATAAATAAAGTTCAAACAAAAGATTATATTAATAGTAGTTTCAAACTATTGAGATTGCTCAATATTTGTATCCTTTTTACACACACATGTTGTGGAAACAAGACTTAAGTCAACTTTAAAAACACATAGATCAAGTTTCCTTATTATGAAACATGTTTCTTCATTTTCGATATATTTTTTTTTTTTTTTTAATATATAGAAAGTATAGTTATCTAAAAGTGTCTAAAAACAGCAGTTCTTACAGGCTCGCAAAAATCGCCAAGATCTAGAAGGCAACGTACAACATCTTTATCTCAGTCTGCTACAAAAACAACAACAGAATCTATAATACGAAGTCAAACAAGAACAATATATACTGCTGGTCGGCCACCTTGGTATAATTCAGCTGGGCAACATGTGGAACCATTTGTTATAGGTAAATAATATTATAAAATGTATTTTCATGAAATACTAAAATAATTTAAAAAAATTTAATGTTTAGCAATGATTGGTAAAAACTTTCTTCTATTTTTTGAATAGGAATTTGTGGCGGAAGCGCATCTGGTAAAACGACAGTTGCAACAAAAATAATTGAATCATTGGATGTACCATGGGTAACCTTATTAAGTATGGATTCATTTTATAAAGTACTTAATGAGAAACAACATATTCTTGCTGAGAATAATGAATACAATTTTGATCATCCGGATGCATTTGATTTTGAATTATTATTTGAAGTATTACAGCGATTAAAACATGGTAAAAAAGTCGAAGTTCCTGTCTATAATTTTGTTACACACAGTAGAGAAAATAGAACGGTAAATATATTTTTAAACAATTTTTTTACGAAAAATTCCTTGACAAATTTTCAATTTTGCAACATAGAATGTATTAAAAACAATAAATATTAAAGTTAAAAACAAAAATGTTTAAATTTTGGTTTTTATAATATTTTCTATTAAAAATATCTGTATATAAAAAATGAAAAATTTTTCAATGGATACAAAAACTGAAAAAAACTTAATTAACAAAAATCTACGTAATAATTAAGATAAGAATTATATTAAGAATATAATTCATAATACAAAAGTGTTACTTAAATACAATTTTTTGCGTCGTCTGATTTTTGAGGTAAGTATGTGTAAATTAAAATCAGTGGATATTCAAGAAAGATAGTTAATCGAAATTAATTGTATATTTTATTTTTTTAAAACACATAATATTAGAAAAGTCATGTCTTTATTTAATAATCTCGTTTAAACAAAAATTTAAATAAATGGTTATTAATTCATTTAAATAAAGAATACTAGTTTATTTAAATTTTACAACTTTTAAATGTCAAATGACAAACAAGTGAGATTATTTAATTAAGATTTTTTAATAATTCATTTATAATCAAAATCAATTACAACAAGAGAAAAAAAATTATTATAGTACTTTGTTATTAAAATATTACAACAAGCTTAAAATAATTATAAATTTTTAATACACCTTTTGAAACACCACCAGATTCAATAGAAAATAAATTTTAAGCTAAAATTTTATAAATATACATCTAAAAATTTATATATGTTATTGTGGCCTTTCGTCGAAAACGAAATGTTGTTCAATCACAATTGCTATTTTTCGCACTTTATTAGAGAAATTCTTTTTTAATATAAATTTCAAAATACTTGTAATCAGTATTTATATTTTAAGGTTATAATATCCCTTTTTTCAGAAAACTATGTATGGTGCTAATGTAATTATATTTGAAGGAATTTTAACTTTCTATAACAGCGACGTGAGCAAATTATTAGATATGAAAATATTCGTAGATACAGATGCTGATGTGAGACTTGCCAGGCGATTGAAAAGGTAAGTTTATTTTTCTCGGATCTCTCATACTCATTAATGCCTGCCTGTTAATATGAGCCAATTCAATATGATTAAGAAAGTAGTAAAACAATATTACAAACCTCAATTTTTTTAAAATAATAATGCACGAAACCAAAAAAAAAAATACTTTACGATTCAATGGGTTTCATATAGTAGAAAATCGCATAGAAAATCAAAATAAATATTAGTTTTTAGATAAAATAAAATTAATCCTTTCTGTAATCCGGTGAAATTATAAGCAAGACAATATTTATTAGACATTATTTTCTTGTTATTCTTCTGTCACTAAAATGGGATCGTTACAATTTATATAATTTTTGCCAATTATTGATTTAAAAATTTTGTTTGGTAGAGATATTTCACAACGTGGTCGTGATTTAGAAGGTGTATTAAAGCAGTACTGTACAATGGTACAACCATCGTTTAATTATTACATAGCTCCAAGTATGGTACATGCTGATATCATTGTACCACGTGGTGGAGATAATGAAGTTGCTATTGAATTAATTGTACAACATGTTCATACACAGCTACAACTTGTAAGTTATAATTTTTTATAAATTTTTCTAACTAGTGTTCCCATGAATTGTAAATTATTGCGTATTAGATGGTTAAAATACAGTAGCGACGTTTTCAATATTTTCTGGGATTATTGTTAGCTTGTAATAATTAAGATGTTTATTCGACAGCGCAAATTTGACAGAGTATCTACAAGTTAATACAAACCTGGAGTAGCCTGAAGAACCAATTTAAAGATCTGTGATTGTAATCATCATCAGTATAAATTAACTAATTGTATCTACTCTGTTGATTTATTCAAATCATTCATATATTATCATAATGATTTAAATGTGCCGTCATCGGTTAATTAGTTACTAATAATTATTATTTTATCAGGGGCTAATTTTGAAGCTTGTCCATTGTTTGCTTTGAAAAAAATATTGGTAAATATTTACACTAATATGGCCGCATTATGGATTGCAATACCTATTTATTATAAGCTAAATTCATTAAGGCAAGCTTTTTAATTCATAAAAAAAAACTAGTCTAGTATATCTGGACAAAATAAAAATTTGTTTACTAATGACAGAAAAGCATTCTGTTTAAGTATTATGTCTGATTGTTTAATTGATTTCTGATTTGTACGTAAATATCAATATCCCTTTGATCTTATGTCTCCACATTTTTATTTTTTAATTAAAACTAATTTTATTCTATTACTCATTTCAAAACTCTTGTATTAAATTTTCCAACATGTGCTTTTTCATAATTTTCAGAGGGGTTTTAAATTACGTGAAAAATTAGCTCACTCATCTATTGGACAACCAATGCCAGAAAATTTATTATTATTACCGACAACGCCTCAAATACGTGGTTTGCATACATTTATCAGAAACAGAGAAACATCGCGTGATGAATTTATATTTTATTCAAAACGTTTAATACGTCTTGTGATCGAATATACGTTGTCATTGTTACCATTTCAAGATGTTACAATTGATACACCACAAGGTGTTTTATATCAAGGTAAACGTGGTGCTAGTAATAAAGTATGCGGTGTGTCAATTTTACGTGCTGGTGAAACTATGGAACAAGCTGTCTGTGATGTTTGTAAAGATATACGAATAGGAAAAATATTGATTCAAACAAATTTAATAACTGGTGAACCTGAGGTAGGTATTTTATTTTAAATTATTTCTTTTCAATTCACCAGGAAATGGTTTAAGATTATGCTCTTTGGATTAGATAAATTGATTATTATAAGTTACACCTCTATAATATTGCCAATCGATGAATCAAGCAGTTCCATTAGGTATTCTCAAAATCTCCTAATAGGCCTTGATCCAATGCATTTATGCCTGCGTTTGTTTCAAATTTATACACATTACCTGGTTTAAGTTTTTAATTTTTGGTATTAAAAATTATCTCTTGAATCTGCCTTAAAATATTCATTATTATATAACTTCATCAATTCTATAAATCTTTTCTTAAGAGATTTGTAATTCAAAACACGCTTAAATTTCTTTCCATGCCATAGTAATTAACTAAACGTAATAGTATCGTTATAAGCTTTAATAGAATTTTTTATTGAATAAATAGCATCAAATGAAGCTTGATTATTAAACACAAATCAAACGGTTGTTTTTTATAGGTATAACATTTTTTAACAAACTAATAAATTAATTTATATTATTTTTATATCTACAGTTATATTACCTTCGTCTTCCCAAAGACATCAAAGATTACAAAGTAATTTTAATGGATGCAACAGTAGCTACAGGTGCTGCAGCGATGATGGCCATACGAGTATTATTAGATCATGATGTTGCTGAAAGTAATATTTATATAGTATCATTATTAATGGCTGAATCGGGTGTGCATTCAATTGCATATGCATTTCCTAAAGTACAAATTGTAACTACCGCTGTAGATCCAGAAATCAATGAAAAATTTTATGTTCTACCGGGTATTGGAAATTTTGGAGATCGATATTTTGGTACTG
Organism: Chrysopa pallens; assembly: GCA_020423425.1. Taxonomy (NCBI): domain Eukaryota; kingdom Metazoa; phylum Arthropoda; class Insecta; order Neuroptera; family Chrysopidae; genus Chrysopa; species Chrysopa pallens. The sequence continues at coordinate 65,410,019 of CM035594.1, forward strand.
AACCATGTGACGAAATTATTATTGTACAATAATTTTGTTTTGTGTTAATTTATTTGCATTATTTTCGATAAAGCGAAAGCGAAGAGAAAGTAAGAAGGTAGTTCATTAATTTTTTGTATTATTAATAATAAAATCTAACCTTGAGTTTGAGAAAATTTTTTACATTGATCTTTTATAAAAGATTTTTGTCAAACAACACTTCTGCAAAACATTGTCTATTATAAGCCATGACGTTTGATTGATTGCACTACCGTTTTTTAAATAACTACTCTTGGTAGATCAACAACCACGAATATATTATTTGTTTAAGAAAGACTGCCAACAAAAATCTTTTGTAGAAGGTATTACACCAAAGATCGTTTCTCAAATATTTTAATTTTAACTGGGTCTCAGACATTATTGTCATTATAAAGTCCAAAGAATTTAATAATTTTCTAAATTATAAATATTTCATTTTATTTTAAGGGGGTATTCTCATTTTATTATCCACTATATCTGAATTTTTCAAGTTTTGAAATAAATTTGCAACTCAAGTCTTTTTATCACATATTTATTTTGCATTTAAGTATAAAAAAAATAGCTTTAAACATAAATTGGATGTACTCATTAAAAAATAAAAAATAAATTTTTCAATATTATTAAATTATTTTGAGGACACGGTTTGTTTCAAAAAATGTTTCATAATTTTTCATTTAAAAATTTTATAATTTTAACGTTTATACGTAAAAATATAAAGTTTTCAGTTGTGTAAAATATTAATTTGAGTAATGTTATTTCATAAACAAAACGTTAATTAAAACAATAATCATTTCGAAAAAATGTAAACTTCTTGAATTTATATATTATTTAAAAATTTATATATTTAAAAATTTGCTACAGGGCATACATTTATGTTATGAGAGGCGAATATTTGGCTTTTGTTACAAAAATATGATTAAATTTTTAAAAAAAGCATCATGTTTTTCTTATTGAAAATGGTGCACCTGCATTTTTTTCCATTTTTGAATATAAAACTCTTCCAGTATAGAAGAAACTGACGCATTGGTATCTCTTCCAGCATATTAACCTCTATCCATATTTAGCATTCGGATAATTGATATTTTAATACAATGAGAGAATGAAATTGATGCATTGCTATCTCTTCCAGCACATTAACCTCTATCCATAACTAGCATTTGGATAATTGATATTTTAATACAATGAGAGAATACTTCCTTTCATTAGAATACCACAATAAGGGTTAGAGGAATATGAAAAATTTAAAAGCAACAAAGAAAAAAAAAAACAATTTGTACTTAAAGTTTTCAATACAAAAATAGTTGGCCAGCATTAATATTATTATTTTTGAAAGAACTTAATTTCCTAACAAATCATAAAAAATAAACTTATATAACAGTGGATTTCTGAGTATGTATGAAACGCTGTGAGCTTGATTGCTGCTGACGCAATTTATTTAAATAATTGCGATATATTGGGGTAGTGCAATAGTTTAATTCGGATAAAATATACATGAAGATGACCTTAATAATTAGTCGAAACACTGATGTTTTTTAATCGCGGAAGACAGTTTGCATTTTGGATAAATAACTCCGTTTATTTAAGTTTATTGTTTTATTGATTTGATAAAATAATTACGCTAATCGTAAGTATATAAATTTATGTAGATCTAATTTTGTTTCTAGTCGCTTTACTTTTACTTTCAGAAACTTAAAAAATTAAAATTAAATAATTTGATTTCAATTTATTATTTGTTAAATTATTATTTATGAGTTTTTATCAGTTTTATGATTTGGATAAAAAATTATTTAAATCAATTATTATAAATTTAATATTGTACTATTTTAATAGTAGAAACATTTTGTTTTTGGGTAGCGTTTACATGTTAATTGAAATCTTTTAATTTAAAACGTAAACTTCTTTCATATTCTTAGTTAATTATAAATTATGATACTTGTATCATCTCAAAATATTTTTTATATTGTGTTCACTTTTGTCGTCATTCCATCTATGTTCTTGCATACGTCAATATTATTCAAAAATGTATTTTGAGAATAAATTTTAAATTTTTAAAACAACAAAATTGAAAAAATAATATTTAGAAATTGAATATCAAACTTTCTTATCACTGCAAGGTGTTTTTATTCAATGTTAAGTAAAATTGGGTGTTTGAATTTCTCACTATTCACTTTTTTTCATATAGCATCATTTTTAGAACAAGTAATACTTAATCGAATAGTGTTCTGTGGAAAACATTACTCCATTATTATGATAGAAATTGTATCGATTAGATTAAATTTTGAAAATGCATTAAATGCCCACCTGAGAATATGAGAAAGTTATTATATGGGTTTCGTTATTCAATTTAATTAATCGTTGATTATTATCTCATTATATTCAACCTCGGAATTTAGTTATCAAAAAAATAAATAAATAATAATAATCCTAAACTTATATAATGTATTTTATAGAATACTACGTAAAATTGCACACTAAATGTTTTTAGCAAAATTTAATGTCCTCATTTTGTTCAATTTAATGTTTTATGTAAGACCTAAATTTTTAATACTAACTTTACTGGAATATTGAAGAGATTACCCAAGTATTATCATGGACTATAATACTGAGGTTGTTCATTAATGCAAGTTGACGTATTTATACAAATTGTTATTAAAAGTAGATAAAATATTTTGGAGAGTCAGAATTTCGCTCCAAAATCATCCGATTTATTTTTTAGTAATATTTTGATGGAACAAAGTCAATAATCAATCATAAGAAAGTATACTTTTCCTGTCATTTTATCATCTATTCAACTAGTAATTTTAGTATTGCATTTGATGTTAAATAATATAAGTTATAATAAAAAAAAAAAAGCGAAAATAAGTAATGATAAAAAACAATTTAAAAACGTTTTTAATATTTCATCTAACATTTAAAGAGGACCACTGGCGATTTCAAAACGAATTCTGAGCTTATCTGAAATTATTTTTCAATTTGGAGGATCTTTCTGATCCATTTTTAATATTTACACCAACATTATAGGAGAGAGGTGAAGCAGGAATATAATCGTAATAGGCATTTGGATTCTGTAGCGGCCAACTGACACAAGTGTGCAGTCGACTTTTGGGGGGGGGGGCGTTTAAGTTATTAAGCGTGCTTTGACTTATTGTTAGTAAATTTACTTAATAGAGGAACTGAAGTTTATTAGCGTATTTAGCTTTTATGGACTGCTTCTCTTCTATTCTATACTATTTGCATTTAAAAATTAGTTATGAGATATCAATAAGACAATTTGTTTTGTTATTTTTATCATAATATACAAAGCTGGTAAAATTTATCTAAACCTAAAGAAACCACAAAAATATAAATAAAATACAAACACATTATTATGAAATTTTAGAGGGCTTTACGATACCAGAAATAATCTCCAATCGAAGTTGAATTAAACTTTCTTTTATTAGTAAAGCTATCGAAAACAAACTAATGATAAAGTAAACTTTAATTGATGAAGTTTTAAACTTTATAAATTTTAAAGAGAATTGAAATAAATAAATATAAATTGATTTTAAATGTGAAAATCAATGGATGGATTTTCTTATAGCATCTATCCAATAAAAAAGCTGGAATAGCTTTTGATATGAATTTTACGATTCATAACATGATCTCAAAATAAAAACTAATGAATGTAACTAAGAAAAATACTGTCGGAAATTTTACCAATTATTTGCATTCACAGTAAGTAAATTCAGGAAATATAGTGAGAAATCTAGGAATTATCAGGGAATTTTGAACTTATACTTTCAATAAAAAAAAAAAAAAAAATTATTTTATATCACCAAAATATAAGAACTATCTTACACACTGTAAACTCTATCTAAAATCCCATTGAACCAAACAGGCGGGGATATAAGGAAAAGTGGTTTATTTTTATGAATGAAATTTTTAGATTAGATAGTATTCATGTGTCTATTATAGTTTGTTATGCTTTCTCTTCCACAAATGCAAACTGTTACTGAAATCATTACGTTCAATGTGTTTGGCAACGTATGTTTTTCTATTACTCTGAATTCACACCGCCATCTGTACAGAATCTGATTGTTACAAAAGTAGCCATAACCACATTTACAATTTATTTTTGTTAATGATTTAATGGCAAAATTTCATTTTCCAAATTATTAAAAACAATAATAAAAACTACAATGAATATTGTCTGTACTGAAAATTGCATTCTTTAATATTAAATCTTAATTTCCTTCGTCATCTATTTTTTTATTTGATGTGAAATTAAAACATTGCTTTTTTTTTGATTATTCTATATATTTTGTGTTCCGATTACAATATTAAATTGTTATTATCAAAAATGTGTGATTATTAAAAAATTTAATAATTGTATTTATAATTTATTTCTAGCTTTATATTTCATTTTATTATTATAATAAAAAAAAAAAAAAAAAAAAAAACCAAAAATAAAACAAAAATATTTAAAAAAAAAAAAATGTGAAACTTAATAACTATTTTGTACATTAAAAATAATTATCAAATGAATATTTAAATTACAAATTGTTTTTGATTCGTTCTATTAAAATATCCCAGTGGCGTTTATGTGATGTATTATGAAGTGGATTATGTTTGAACAATTGATTGATATTTATTTTTCTAGCTTGTTCATCGCATTCTTTTAATGAATTCGGAAATGATGTACTTCCAGTATAACCCTATAATAAAGATTATTTTTATAGTTTTTTCCTTTTAGATTTTCAAATTGTCACGCATTGTAGACTGTAAACTTATATCGGCTCTTAGTAGGAGTGATAAAAGTAATTTTGATCAAAAAAGAAATTAAAGTTTTAACTTTTAGTCTAATGTCAACTTCATGAAAATGAGCTTTGTTAATTTTCGTAAGATTTTCTCCAATGATTTTTTTTTTGTCTACTGTAACCAGAAGCAAAAAAAGTAATAAGCAATAAAATGTATACAAAAATGGCTGAAACGGTACGTACGTAAGTCGAATCATTGAATTTTTGACCCAGTATGGGCTCATGATCTATTAGTCAAAAACAGTTTCTAATAAAACTTGTTATGTTCAAACGAAGAGGATGATAATGAAATCTTTAGTTGATAAAGTGGATTTAGTAGACTATATAGTATTTGTGTTTATTACATTTAAAAAAAAGCAAGAATTTTATAAAATAATTTAAGATGCAGTAATAAAATAGAACAGTACTTACATGAACATTTTTCGATATAATGTCTTCTGAGTACATTTTAAAAACTACATGTAATGCTGCTACATATGTATCAATATTAGATATAAAATCTTCAAATACATTTTTATAATCGTAACTTTTCAAACTTAAACCGTTTATAACAATGCCTGGTGGAGGGTGTGATATACCATTATCAAATAATGTTTTCATTATTGTAACACAGCTTTGTATTGTTGGTGTTGTAGATAAATCAATTGCTCCCACATTTCCCATATATCTGTCAAAAAAAATATTTATTTAAAATTGTAAGGTCATTTAAAGTAATGAAACAAATCCCTTTCCCATTTCTTGAATTACATATAATGCTCATTAAATCTTAAGTTTACTTACTCTGAAATCATTAAAAATTCATTTGGTGTTTGAATTTTAATACGAAATTGTGTCTCCAAATTGTACTGCTTTAAAAAACATAATGTGCTAAAAGCATCAAATAAATAATTATTATCGGCTTTTGGAAATATTTCGACACAATTTTGATAGTATTCATTGCAATTACAAATTCCAATCATAAGTTCACTGCGATATCCAATGTAATCTTTATAATCTGCTATCATTTTCAACATCTTTGCATAATTTTTCAATTCATTTGATACATTAGCATTCACGCATATTGTATTTTTATATTCTGATAGTGAACAATTGATAAGGAAACCATCTGTGTTCAATTTTTGTGCCATTTCCATTGCTTTTTTTACTTGTTGGCCATATAAAGAAAATACTTGGGTTTGATCAGTAGAATTGTTTAATTTGCCAACATTTCTATAAAAATAATTGCGAAATTAAAAAACACAAAACATATTTTATATGAAACCTGTATAAAATATATTTACTTATTTTACTGATTATTATTTTATAATAAATTGAAATAAGGTGACGGCTAGTATTTAAACAAAACAAAGCTAATATATGCAATATTACGACTCGTATATGTTTAGTTTTAGTGGGTCTATATATTTAGTGAGACCTTGTGGGTAATCCTCAGATTTTTATTTTCAAAATATACCTACTCCAAAAATGGAAAATCTATGGACAACCAAACTAATTTTATTCCAGTTCTTTGATGTAAATCATTTATAAAGTCGGTGATATCGTCGTAGCGATGAAATATTTCATCTAATGTGCCACAGGGTGGAATAATATCTTCTACAGCAGCTGTCCAATATTTCATTCCTAAAGAAAAAAAACACATTTTAAAGAGCTTAAATAATTGAAAACAAATTTATAAATGATATTTTTCATGTATCAACATGTCTTTTTTTGGAGGGGAGAATTTTAAGGCATCATACTTCAAAAAGAGATAAACCTTTTTTTTTTGTTTGTACATTGAAACTCGTTATTTGTAGTTATACAATACGGCTCAAGAGCCGGCAGTCTCAAAACCCTATGGATCAGATAAAAAATAATATAAAAATAACATAAAAAATTTTTGGTGTGTGTGTAGTATTACTATAGACCTAAATTACCAATTTCGCTCGAATACATGTCACTTCCGGTTGGCTCTTTCAAGCGCCATCTTTATAAGATATATGATCCAAATTTATATCAAAGAATGGTTTCGACAATATGTATATAAAATTGACTATCGTAGAACAGACTCAGTTGCCCGCTATCATCAGTCGACCTCTAAAGAAGATATTTTTTATGTAGAGATCTATACCGCAAGGGTAGCGGATAACTGTTGTTGAAATCTTTTTTAGATATAAATTTGGTTAATGTACCGTACAAAGTAGCTTGAAAGCGGCAACAGATGTGGGAAATTGGACAATTTTAGAGGTGTTGATCTTTAGGTCTATAATAATATTAAGCACACACCAAAAATTGCATGTTCATGTATATAATACATAAATCCAGCTCTCGGTATAATAGGTATACGCTGTATACAAAAAGTATAATAGCACCTAATACACTTATGTATAAAAATTGGCTAATAAGATAAAGCCGTTATTTAAAATAATGAACTTTAGAATAACAAAAATAGTTGAATTCTTAAAACCTTCATTTCGTGTAAAGTATACCGTTATGTTAGTCTTACGAATAGTTAAATAATGAAACTTACCCAATTTCAACATTAATTCATAAAAAGCACGAATTCTTTTTTTATAATTTTCAACTGTTGATGTTCCATCATCCCAGGGTTGCACGAAAGATGATTTCAATTTTTCTAATGTATTTGAAAAGTTAGGTTTTTCGTAAACATACTTATAATTTATGACGAAGCGTAACCATTCGTCTATATTATGGCCGTTAATCTTCTCAGCGTGGTTATAATAACGATAACATAAAGTTTCATTTTGATTTTCCAGTAGGTTATTACAAAATTCAATTTTATTTATACCTGTTTTCGAAAAAAAAAAGAGGACAAAATAAATTATTTTGAATTCATTGTTTTTGAAAATATTCACTCAATCTTTGACCTTGTGATCGTACATATCTTAACTACAGAAGGTGCTGGAGATTTCTTACACCCTTTTTAATTTCCTTCCAATAAAATCCTATAATTTTGATTTCTCGAAGGAAATATTTAATCACAAAGTGAATGAAGGGGAAATGTACGATAAGAGTAAAAATAGTACTTGAAACATCCACGTTAATTTTTAGACAAAATTACTGAATGAAAAAGTCCTATTCAATCCTATAGAAGAAATTGAATAGGAAATTTCATATCCTATTCCAAATTTTGAATAGGATTGAATAGAAAATCATTTTTTTAATGAAATTTCCTATTCAATCCTATTTTTTTTTATCAGGCATATGTTATTCAAAGAAATAAAGGGACGGAAAGTTTGGTAATTGTCTTTATTTACAATTATTTAACATGAATTTTTTTGTAAATTATGATTATTATACATATTTTTAAGAAAAACTTTATCATAATTGGAATGATAATAGATATGGCCGTTTAAAGGTATTTCTACTTTTTATACTATTTGATCTTATCATAAGTTATAAAATAACGTTTCTCCAAATACAACGATAAAATTTGTGCGTTATTAAATGAAAAGTGATTTAATTTTTATACGTTGACCATTCTCACCTGAGAAATATTCGTTACTATTGTCTATAACTCGCGTATCTTTAATTTTTGGTCTTTTTGCCAAAAGTGTACTCATTTTGTTAACTTACAACTCGCAACTGTAAAGTTTTATTTTAAAATTTCAAGTATTTATAAGTATGTGATGCGCAATTATATATTTTTATAGTTATACACCGTGACTTTATCTTTTGTAAAATGAAATTTTACACCAAAAATATTAAAATAGGTGTTTATGTAATTGATATCTAAAAACATAACGCTTTTAACTATTTTTAAGATCTTACTTCCGCAATTACATAAATTTGTAATACATTATAAAAGGAACCTTACTGAACTTTGCTTTTGACTTAAATATCTATTTTTTAGAGTATAATACGAATATGAAACATATACATATAATTAGAAGATGGTTTGTATTTGAATTGGTTCTAGAAAAGTTTAATTTCTTAAATTGCATTGCTCTTAAACGTGTATCATGCATAGTCAACTCCTAAAAAAAAACCACATCGTTCGGAATCTTTCACGTTATTTAAAATTAGAAAATGCGCTATTTTTATTGTATAATTAAGATCCTTATTAGATTTTATTTTGTTTATATGTAAGTAAATCTTTCATTTTTAGTTATAATTTTTTTTTTCTAATTATAAAATACTCTATTAAAATCGTATATTTTGTAATTTTAAGTAGACCTGAAAGATTCAGGGCGGAGTTTTTTTTTTGGATTTGGCCAGTAAACTATAACAATTGACCCAATTACGGTTAATTCTGAGAAGTTTTCTAAAATTTTGTATTATCTTTTCAATAGTTTAATAATTTTATTAGGTGGTCAAATTTTTTTTAATGTATAAAATCCACAAAAAAAAAAAAATAATTAAACTTCTCATGATCTGAAATAGACTGTAGCAGTATTTCTAGCAGTGAATAGGATATATAAGAGAGGCAAGGATGAATATATAAGAGAGGCTGTGATGACAGTGACAGTCATTTAGTCTATTCCAGCACTGTGTCTTAATTTTTTTTCAAATACATATGCTTGAGTGTTTAACAAGTTACCTATTAACAATATTTCTGGTATTGTTATGAGGAGACGTATGCCCTATGTTCCCCAATCTTTTACGAAAATACGTCACTCATGTTTCGAATTATAACAAATTATAATGTTCAACATTTTTGGTAATATAGTTTGGGTAGATATATTTCGTTTCATTTACCGCAATTTGTTTTCCACCTAATAAACTGTGCAGAACTGTATATATCATCAATTATACGGAACCAAAGAACTGCCTACTACAGTACAAAACCGAACCCACGGTACAGAGTATTCACACTTGAGTATTATTGACATTATAACCTAAAAAAAGCAAATCCATGTGGAAATTATAAATTGAATAAAAATATTTAAAATCTATGTTTATTTAAAAATGTCTGCGTGTAACGAAATTATTGATGATATTGAAGATTTAATTTCATCTCAAGATATTACACCGAAAGAACGATACAGCAGTCGAAAACATGTTAAAATACGACCAAAAAAACAACAATTAGGTGAATATAATGTGGAGAAAACAATATTAAGTAGTGTTATTCCGGGCACACAAACAATTTATGTTAAAACATGGGGTTGTGCTCATAACAGTTCAGATTCTGAATATATGGCTGGACAATTAGCTGCATATGGTTATAAGCTTACTGAAGATAAGTTCGCTGCTGATTTATGGCTACTCAATAGTTGTACAGTTAAAAGTCCTGCAGAAGATCATTTCAGGTAAGACATCTTCACAATGGTTTTCACAATCCCGTTGATTTTCCTTATTAGTTAAATAATAAATTTCTTAAGCCGTTTCATTGAATATTTTACTAATTGTACCTTATTTGCGTGTTTTAGCTAATACGCTAGAACAAGTAATCTATAGTGTAGGTTATTATGTTTTGTTAGATTATGTGGGTGGATATTCATTTGGATACTTTTTTTTATTTTTTGCGTGATAAGTTTGTATTAGAGCTTTATGAAATTATTCAAAGTAAATCGTAAATTGTTTCAAGTGTATGATCATTACGAATAAAAAATAACTTTTCTTATTTTTAATTTCTTTGTAAGAATTCGATGATGACTAGGCTGAATTTTTATGCTATGATTACAAAAATCGAATAATTATTGATAATATGATCAGGAAATTATTTGCCTCTTAGAGGAAATTCGCCTTACAAAATCTATAGATTTAGAATGGAAATGTGTCTGTTTATCAGTTATAAATATATAGGTGCTTTTATTATTTCAGTAAATAAAAAAAACATACTATAGACAATTTTATTATTTATTTTACACTATTAAGAAAAATTTAACTAGAAATTTTGAAACTTATTTTTGATATATTTTTTAAAAATAGAAATGAAATTGAAGCAGGACAAAAAAATGGCAAGCATATAGTTATTGCGGGCTGTGTACCTCAAGGTGCACCAAAATCAAATTTCATGAAAGGTTTAAGTATTATTGGTGTACAACAAATCGATCGAGTTGTGGAAGTTGTTGAGGAAACTCTTAAAGGAAATAGTGTCCGCTTATTGGGTACTAAAAAAGATAATGGTAAAAAAATTGGAGGTGCTTCATTATTATTACCGAAAGTACGAAAAAATCCATTAATTGAAATTATTGCAATTAACACGGGTTGTTTGAATCAATGTACTTATTGCAAGACAAAACATGCTCGTGGTGATCTTGGCAGTTATTCCCCTAAAGAAATTGTTGAGAGAGCTGAACAAGCATTTTCAGAAGGTGTTGTTGAAATATGGTTAACATCTGAGGATACAGGCGCTTACGGGAAAGACATTGGCACATCATTATCAGAACTTTTATTTGAATTAATTAAAGTCATACCGGATGGATGCAAAATGCGAGTAGGTATGACAAATCCACCATATATTAAAGATCAATTAGAAGATATTGCAAAAGCACTTGCGCATCCAAAATTGTATAAATTTTTACACATACCTGTGCAGTCAGGTAGTGACATTGTCTTAAACGACATGAAACGAGAATATACTAGAAAGGATTTTGAGGATGTTGTTGATTATTTAAGGGACAAGTAAGTTTAATAATTGTTTAGAAGTGAAATTATATACGAAAATATTTATACATATTTAAAAATTTATGAAAATATCATAGTTTTACGACAATATAGTTATTATAAAAAATAAAATTTCTAGGATACCAGGCATAACTGTTGCAACAGATATAATTTGTGGATTTCCAACAGAAACAGATAAAGATTTTAAGGATACTTTATCATTGTGTGATAAATATAGATTTCCTAGCTTATTCATTAATCAGTTTTTCCCAAGACCAGGAACACCTGCAGCTCGCATGCCCCGGATTCCACCACAACAAGTTAAAACACGCACAAAACAACTCACCGAATTATTTTATTCGTATGAACCATACGGTTCTAAGGTATGAATTCATTAATATTATTTTAAACTAACTTGAACCAGTGTGTAACAACAAGTTGATTATTAAAATCAAAGATAGTAGTATTTCTATAATTTTTTCGATCATTTGATTTAGAATTAAAAAAATTAGTTTAAATCTATAATACACAATAAACATGCTTTACATCGTATCGTTGTCTTCTCTAGCCATATCTGTCCTGCAGTATCGCCGCTGAAAAGTGCGATATCTTCGACATTAACCTTGAAATACTTTAATTGAGAATTAGCTTGGAGTTCGAATAGAGAATACTGAGTATTTTTGACAAGCTCTGCAAGAATGATGAGACGTTTGGAACTCCAAATGAAAACCACACGTCTTGATTTCTGTGTAGACCCTAAAAATCTCCAGGATCAAATCTAGATTAGACTTAAAAGTTATATAATTTAATTAATCGTAATATTTTAGGTTGGAGAAATTCAAAATGTTTTGGTAACAGAATTATCACATGATAAACAATTTTTTGTTGGTCACAACGAGTTCTACGAACAAGTTTTAATACCGAAAAAGGAAGAGTTTATGGGTAAAATGGTTCAAGTACAAATTAAATCAGCCACAAAATTTTCAATGATTGCTGAACCAATATCAAATAATTTAATTAAACCAGGAATAGCAAATCCACTTAAAAAAGGAGAAATTTCTGGTCAACAACTAGCATCTAAAAGTTCATCAAATATACACTATGCTGTTATTGCTGTATTTGTAGCTTTTATATTTCGACTTGTATGGATTTTATTTAACATTTAGTAAATACTTGAAAATGATCTATTCTTATTATTTCCCTTGACTTCCATTTAAACAGGAACTTTCATTCTTTAACTGTATGTATTCAATACAGAAAATAAGTCTTCATTCATACAGCCTAATGAAAAAATATTATATTTTTGAAATCGCGCAATCTTAGAATATCTGTTGAAAAATCATAGAAGTTTTGAATGGAATAAATCTATATTAATACTTATAAAAAAAATTAGGAAGGTGGTAAAGTGATCAAATTTTAAATGGGATTCAAAACATTTTTGCTTAGATTTTCCTGAAAACTATGATCTCTTATTATTCTTTTTTGTACATTTTCTTTTACCAAATTAAAATTGTTTTATTTATTTGTGTATTTTGTATCTTAGATATGTACAAATTGAAGTTATGTCTACATTAAATCTTGGAGTAAACTTAATTTTACAACGAATTTACAAAACCTTTAAACCTAACGATTTAAATAAACCTTCAATTTAAGTTAATGAATTTAAGTTTATATTGCCTTATTAAAATATAATAATCCTCACGAAAAGATAATTAAAAAAACACAACAGTAAAATTAATAAACTGTTTATTCCAAATAATTTCTGGAAACTTGGTAATATCGTTCCAGTAAATCATATTTTTTTTATTTCGATAATAATAAAATTTAAAATAAAAAATACAACAAAATTATAAATAAACAAAAAATATACTATTCTTCAACATATAATTTAACTACTTCATCAACATCTGAATTAATTTTTTTATTAGTCCAATCCAATTGTATATTATCTAAATGATTATCAAAATCAATTAGTGTTTTTTGAGTTTTTTCACGTACTAATGATGCTACCGCCAAAGCAGCATCGTTTGGATATACATATGCTTTTTCTAATTGTTTCCATTTACCATCTGCACTTTGTTGAGCAACTTTTAGTGGAAAATCGTTTGTTTGTTGATGTGGACTTAATTTATAGTTATCTACCTATCAACATGTTAAACAAAGATTAATTTTGAAAATAATCTCTTGAATTTAAATTTAAAAAAAATATAACTACAGAAATTATAGGGTTAACATACCACTACCAGGCAGGCTTGACTAAAATTTTCGGCAATTTTATCAGCAATTCGATGATTTGAACGTTCAATACTGTTATTACGTAAATTTTCACTAGCTGTATAATATCCAGCAATTGTTAAACCTTCATTTGCTGCCCAATTATCAATCTAAAATAAATAATATTAGAACATTATTTTTAAATTCGTTTCATTGTATTATATTAATTATTTACTTGAGTTAAGGCAACTTCAGCCATTGGTGAAATATATAAACAATCATGAAATAACGGTATACAATCAATAAAGTCAATTTGTTTCGATTTTGATGAAGTTTGCGATTGTGTTAATAGCACTCCATTTACAGCACAATGAGGATATTTAGCTGCATGTAAAATAATTTTCGCATAAGCACGTGCTGAAAATTTAACTTCAGTCATTTTATTTTTTTTAAATTATTCACTTAAGTAAAAGAAAGTGTGTAAACTATTTGAATTTTACAAAATATTTTGATTAAAAACGTAGCTAATAGACTTATTAAACACTTCCGTCATGTATTTTTGACATCTGCCATACCAACATTAAAAGCACGGTTGTATAATCGAGCTGTGTTTAAAATAGAGTACTATATACATATAGTATATATAGGTATTCCTACGTTTCCACCATTATAACTCCTCTTTGAGAACTGTCAGTTTGACATTAATGCTAATAAAAAATTTTTAACATTGCAGATAAAAATTATATGTAAAACATGTGTATCTACAGTTCTATAAATTAAAAAAAAAACTTATTAATTTTCACTTTTCATGAGAAGTACTTATAAATCCACCATTGTTATTTCTCTTTAACAACTGTTAGTGCCTTAGTTAAAAGAATCCAGAACATAATCGAGTACCGACTTAACTGTAGAGCCAAAAAATTTGGCTACCTGTACATTAATTGATGTTATTCATTTAAGTCCAGTAGCCATTGGTGTGCGGTGTTATATTAATTTTATTTTTGCTAAATCAATTGTTTGTAAATGTGCGATCTAATTTATTATTTGTTCTATGTTTTATAAAAAAATTTGTCTGAACCCGATTTCGACTATAACGATTTTTAAAAAATGTTTTGTTTATTTTAAGCAATTTTAATGAGCTATTATTTTTCGATTTAAAAGTTTGTTCGATGTTATTTATACAATTTTGAAGGATTATGACCCTAAACCTTTCAATTCCGGCACCACTTTTCGACTACTGAGCATGCTTGAACTCATAGTTAATTGTGCGGTTCTTTTAAATTTGTACATATAATAATATTTATTATTATTATGAATGGCAATTAATAATTATTACAAAACCAGACTTTTATTCTTGTAATCGTTTAATTAAGAATTATAGAGTAATAATTTTTAATGGTTTTTTACATATTCTATCTTGATTGTAATATACAATTATTGACATTTAATTAATTATCAACTATCAATGAAAACATCTTTTAAAAAATATAATTTCATTTATATTTATAATAATTTCATATATAATACAAATTTTACTTGTATTCGTTTATTGATGATAATGAAAATAATCATTTTAATTTTAAAACAAAATTCTATAAATATATATTTTATTAACTGGTTAAAGCATATTTTGGACCCATATTTAATTTAATAAATAATACTATTTAAAAAAGTAAGTTTATTTATAAGTAGCTGTGAAAATATCTTTAAACTCGTATGTTTGAGTTGAATTCATTTACTAAAACAATCCTTTTTACATTTTTAATTTTCTTTATATTAAATATTACTGTATATAGGTAGTGGAACATTATATTTTTTATGATAACTATTACTGTTCAAAGAAATTTAATTGGAACTATTCTGATGGCCGTAACTCAAATAACTAACTATTCTAATTAAATTTTCATTTAAAAAATTTTATCTCGTTAAGTTGTGAATATCCCAATAATTTGTCAAAAATAATCAATGTATTTTACAATTTGGTCAGGCTGTTTTCTCCAAAACTTGAATAAAAAATTTTTCAAGATCATTAAAAATATTTTAGCGTGTCAAAGTGTTAATAATATTGATTTGAATACTAGTCCAAATAATTGGTCATAAATTCTTAGGATATTTCAGAAATTGGTTACCCTAATCATTCGTATTGAATCGGAATTAATATAATTGAATAAGAAATTTAATTTCATATTGAAAACGGGGAAAAAAAGATTGCCGATTTATTCTAGAGTTCGAAAATTGAGATTATAGTTCATTACATCTAAACAAACACTGTTTTCATATTATGTTCATCCTTAAAAACAATCCCTCGAAATTCTTATTAATATTACAAGGACTTCTTAGTACATCTTACATATAAAGCACACGGCTTAATGTTTATTGTGATCGAGCTTTTTAATAAAAATAGTAAATAAAAGAATCAGAAAGGTAGACAGTTTATACAATTTTGGACGTTTGAGTCTCGTGCAATGTTAAAAGAGTAAATAAATAAATATGAAAGATGTACCTATCCATCGACGAGACTATAATAAAAAAAAAAAGGTCTTAATAAATTAAAGTGCAATGATTTAAATTTAATTATTTTTCAATTTAAAAATAATTCAATTTTTTGAATTTTTGCCAAAGATATATTATGAACGCAAATTTAAGTTTTTCTCATTTTAAAACGTATATCTATATAAATACCTCAGTTGAATGAATCTATTGTTTGAAGTTTTTTTGATTGTATAAGCGTCCATTTATTCGTGCAAGGTACTACATTCATGAACGAATTAATAATAATAATATACAGACGATCCGTAAAATATTTAAAAACCTAAATGGCAAAAACAATACTAAAATATTTCTGGGCTGGTTTAAATGATTCACTTAAAATATTAATTTTAACTGACGGACTTTGGTTGGTTCATTTAATTTGATAGATTTAGGCAAAATATTCTTTGCTATTTCTCAATAAGAAAGACAATAAATATTACATTCATATATACTCAATGTGTATTTAATAGTATTTCTCAACAATTTTATTACCGGAAGTTTTTTAAAAATAAAAAGTTATAATATACAGCATTTTTTCTATGGTATAATTTATTTTCAATGGTGTATTATAGATAAAGCTTAGGTTAGGTGCTATAGTTCTTAAGCTTAGTTTTATTATTATTATGATGTTAATAAAGACTTATTAATTGGAAAATTCATTTGAAATTTGATATTATCTCGATTGTTTGGTAAATGGAAACTCTTAACTTGAGTTTTGTATATTTGCTCAGACTCTAAAACAAGTACTTGTATTTGAATGGAATAAAATTATCAAACATCTATATGTATAATATTATATTTATTATAATTTGTCCCATAGGTACCTACATTTATGGACGAGTCATAACAATAAATTAAAATATTTTTAAATATATATATTTCCCCCATAAGTAATGTTTGATTTTTATAAATAGCTGAAACCTGTTGAAATATCAATTAAACTTTAAACATCGAATTTCAAATGTTATCATTATTTGGTGCAAACCGTCAACAAATTAGTAGCGAGAAATTAGTTCCTCGGAGAATTATAACGACCTGCTAATCAATACTGATGATGGCTATTTTGTAGTTGAAATACGTATTTATTAAATACAAAAATATTTTTTGCTGATAAATTTGTAAGGCTATTCTATTGAACATCGGACATAGATGGTTGTTCTATTGCTAATTGTTTATATGATATATTTTATCAATAAAAAATGTTTATATTTTGTTTCTATATGATATGTATATTGAAAATCGTGTAAGTAAGCATATTCACTCAGGTTGCTTATTCACAAAGCCATTTGAGTTTAATTGACGAATACAAAATAATGCTTACTAAAACTATTATATACCATTGAATCAATAGAAACGAATATCATTAATTTATAATCTATAATTTGAGCATTCAAATATATTTGGAACGATTAATCAAAACATAAATATTTTTCGTCCTTTTATCGTTTCGTTACTGTAAGTACATGCACTTTTTTTTTAGTTTAATAGTGTGTTTGTGGTCTTAATGAAGGGAAATTTTTCGAAATCTTAAAATATTGATTATTTTATAAGGTAAAAATTGAAATTGAGTTAATTTATACTATATAGCAATTGATTAATTACAATTCAACAAAAAAAAAAAAAAAAAAAAATCTGCAATTCTTTTGGAAAATTTATATTTATATTTAGCTAAAAATTAAGGCTGATTGATATTCAAAAATTGTGCATGTAAAAATTCATGTCAAAATATCCATAATTCCAATAAAGTATCAATAACTTGGATTAGTAAGTTGTAAACTGAGTATTAATATTTGATGAATGTACAAATTTTTTCTTACATTTATTTGTACAAAAATTTAAAAAAAAAATTTTTTAATTAGAAAAAAATAAAAATAAATTTAAAATAATTATCGCATTTTTTCGTTAAAACGAGAATAATTTTTTTTTTTTAATTTTGATATTAAAAACAAACTTGATTGTGTTTTTAATATTCCATTTTTCATTTTGAATTAGATTAATCCCTATAAACAAAGTTGTAGGTAGTAAAATAATTTAATTCCATGAAAGCTACTTAGTCAATTTTTTAGCTTCAAGCAAATAATAAAATTATACGGCTTCTATTTTCAGTTCCAGTAGTTTTGTTTTATTATTTTTTATTTATAATTTTCTCTCCCCTTAATTAATCGACTTTTATTTGTTGTTTGAAACCTATTTTAACTTTTACTATTCTTCAATTTTAATCATCAGAGACAACCTCTTCATATATCCTCCCCTGATTGCTCGCTTTCAATTTTGAGGTATATGTTTAGATTGAATAAGAAGTAACATATTGAATATATCGCAAATTTGCTGGCAGTTGAATGATTTACGCACAATCTTTTTGTAAATTTTAGATTTTTACAATTATGACGGATGTAACTGAATCTCAAAAATGGGACGAACTTTTGAAAGTGTTAGCTATTCCTGATGCTATAAAGGAAATACCAAAGATTGATGGTAATAATTTTGGTGAATTGAAGAATTATATTGAAACAGTTAATGAAATTCTTGAAGTAATTGGCGACATAATTAATTTACAACCTCAAGGAAAACTAATGTTGAGAGCTATACGGAACAAAATTATTGGAGATGGTAATCAACATCTAATAAATTTTCAGATACCACTTATTTGGGATGAAATTGAACAAGCACTTTGGGATTATTTTTATCATTACAAAAAAATTGATAATGAGCATATATGTAATAAAGATATATGGCTAACTAAACAGGAGCTATTACAACGTTAATTTTTTTTTTCTCGCGTCTAGAAATGTTGTAAAAAAATAGGTTATCACAGGTTATCGTTAATATCATCAAAAAAAATTTAATATTTATTTTCATATTTTTCTTGGAAAAGACCCCCCCCCCTCTTTTCATATCAATATTATATATGTTATTTTAAACAATATCTTTGAGTGGAGAAAATCTCATAAATTTGCAATTAAAACCATTATAGTATCATCATAACCATTCGTGATTCTGGAGGTCCATATACTTTTCATCAAGTATATGACTGCCGTAGTATGAAGTACCACGTGCCTCACACAAAATACTGGGTGCAATAAGAAAGGTTTTTCCGAAATTATATTCCTAAGGTATTAAATTAAAGTTAAGATCTCAATCGAACAAAAACAAATTGCATTTCTTCATATAAAATGATTGACATTTAATATTTATAATTTATCTAAGGTATTATTTAAAATAATGTTCAATGTTGAAATCATCGAGATTGTTTTTTTAAATTTGGTAGGGCAAAAATATACTATTCACAACTATCATCTTAAAATATTGCAGATTATATAAAATACTAAGTGTGTCATATTTCATAAATATAATAATGAACTTATAAATTACCATTAACTATCAAATATTTAATTCGTTCGAATTTTTTAATTTCACATTATATTGTATAATTAAAAGATTTAAAAAAGAATAAAGTTGTATGTGCAGCTATCTCTTAGTATTTTTCTGAACTATATGCCACTTTCCAATACGTCTATGTAATCTGTTTCTTTCTGTAATACATGTGTTCATATTTTAATAATTTTTTTTATCTATACCAAAAATCTATGAATATGCCATCTTATGAATATCCTGATTATAAAATTCATCAGAGAATTCGTTTTTGCCAAACGATTACGTGTACGTTGAATAATGTATCATTTTGGTACTAGATGTCACTTATATCAAATATAAGACTCATATATCATAATATTTGAGTCTTATATTTAATACAACAATGTACAAAAACAGCCACATATGTTATTATCTATGTTATATCTACATTCATATGTTATTATCTAAATGGTTGAATATTTATGATTACGTTTCTTTCAGTTTTTAAATACTTCTAGGTTTTGAAATCCAAATTTCAAAAATATTTTAAAAAGGTCATATGTATTAAATGCTACTAAAATATGATTTTAGTTCAAAAACTTTTAAAATTGTGATATTTAGATTTTGAATTTAGACTTGCCATAAATTTGACAGAAAATTGAACTATTATCATATGATATATTTATTATCTCTTATTTCAGTTGCATTTAATACATAGCCGTCTGATTTAAATAATTTTAAAAATTTTTATTTTTATTAAAAACAACCTAAGAGTATATAGAAAGAAAGAAACAGCATTTAACACTTCTTACTTATAATAGTTTGAGAGGTGAGCGACAAAAGAAAATATGCATTTTCTCAACGCCATTTTTGTATTTTATGCCAAATTTATAGTGTAGAGAAACAGCCTGCTGTCAGTCAATCTGATTCGTTAGTGTTTGCACGGGGGTGGGGTTTATAGTTAAACAAAAGCCATGTACGTTACAACTCCCTTCTAAAAGTTGAAAAATGAATTACGATAGCAATATATTAACTAACAGTCGCGCGTTAAAGTTGTAAAAAATCCGAGCTTTCCGCAAGTATTTTCTAAAACCTGAAATTTGGTATACAGGTCGAAAATATTATTATAAATACAAAAAAATTAGCCAGTCAAAATATTACAGTAACAGATGCTGTCAATCGGCCTGTTTATTAGGCCATACATGATGTATTTTATCGAAAAGCATACTTTTTCTTAAGATTTTTTTTTTGTGATTGCCAGGAAACCTTAAAAAATCTCCGAAAAGTTCAAACATTTTTTTTCGCTGTTAATGGATTTCGAGATACTTAACATATAAAAATTCAAAATTATCATTTAAAATTCGACCGGTCGACGCTAAATCGGTATCTGGATCGAGCTTCTGTGAATCAAAAACTACACATGCAATCGTTAAATAGACATTATTGAAATCATCGAGTCAAAATATCCTTATTAACATAGTTATTTTCGAGATCCGATCAGTAAAATTATTTTCGAATGATGTATATATATACAGATCGATTTTAGAATCACTTTTCATAGGGATATAGATAGTTTTTTACTGTCTGAAAGCCGTAAAGTGAAACGAAAAATTAGTGGTCAAATATGTTTGTATATATATATTTTTAAATAGATTAATATCTGAACTACTGAACTACCTGTTTTTTTTGTTACCCCCAGGTATCAATAAACAAAACTGATTTTAAATAAAAACTGAATTACATAATCTGTTCTTATATAGAGGTACTTGAATATAAGCCATGCAAAAAAGTACCGCCTTTTGTCCATCGACTATTAAGTTTTACGTTCTCTCATTTTTCGATACATTATGGAGTTCGGAATAATTTTAATGATTGAAGAAAAATAAACACTTTTGAAGATAAAAAAACATTCTTTTTCTTTCTCAAAAATTATAGGGTTTTAGTAGTATATGTTCTCGAACTGAAATCGCTTACAGCACGAAAACGAGGCATTTTTCGATGAAAATTGGCAAAAAGTGCTTATTTTTGTCTAGTAGTATACATAAAACAAATAATTTTAAGCTATTACATAGCTTCTATCGCGGGCCTTGAGCGCGGGGACCGAATCCAGAAATTCCGTAACGAAAAAACCTCACGCTCCCCACTACGACGGGCAAGGAGGTGTGGCTTGAACACCATGCATCGTCTAACGTCGTTTCAGTTCGGCAGTCTTCGTCTTATCGGTCACCACGCTCAAAAAGTGTAATTTGAATTAATATCAAAGAAAAAGCAATACTGCATGAATAAAATAAATAAATAAAAAAACAATTATAATTGCATAAGTTGATACAAAATGCTATGCAATAGCTTTACCGCGGCAGTCCCCGAGTGCCACACGTCTTTCTTTCTTTTTTAACACTACTGACTATTTCGAAAATGCTTCGTTTTTGTAGTTCGAAAATCCCAAATGCTATAAGGGAGTAATTTATAGTATTTAAGAAAATATTTTACTAGTATTTAGAAAAAAAATACATTGTTAAACAAACCTTCAGAAGAGACCGAAGAAATATTATTTAAACATGGCGTGTTTGGACTTAAATCCTTTATATCACAAAACCGAAACATTCTTCGAATAAATTTCATGAGTACAATAGTGTTTGTTTTTGTCCATTTTACAAATAACTAAAAAAGGGCTAAAACGGAAAATAATTCCAAAACCTATCCTTAAAAGCAGGGAGGTCATAATAACAATTGGATCAAAAATTCGCCACCAAGCGGATCCGTAATATTTAAGCCATTCCACACACAACTTCTTGACAGAATGCAGTGCTCGATTTTTACATACTCGAGTACCTCTACATCCTGCTTTATTAGGGATATTTTTGTCAACAAATCATAAATTTGTTTATATTTAATGTGCAATAAAAATAAATCACTACAAATAAATACCGATTTAAGAAATTTTAGTGTGAGTGATTGAACTTTACGGATTTAATAAAATTAATCGATTCTCTAGGAATCTGAAAATAATTCTAAATACCAAAACTTTTTACGGAGTTTCAAATTTTCTACAGTATTTTTGTCAATAAACGCAATTGTTGAGGAATTATTAAGAAAAATTCTATTATTCAAACTTATAATTATATAATTTTTATAAGTTTTGTTTTTTTTCGCTTATATACTTTTGTTTGAAAATTTTCAAAACGATATTCCTACACTAGATGGGTTATTTTAATACCTTCCAATTCCGCGTAAATTGAATGATATACAATAAAAGATTTTTAAAAAGGGCTAAAAGAATCGTGTACATCTACCTAAATAAACGATTATATAAATATGATATTCGGTCAGCCTACTTGTAACTACCGGTATTCAACCATTTCTTTATCCCTTCATTTCTTTTGTTTGTCATCAAAAAACACCTTTTATTATTTAAATAATAACTTATTATTACATAATCTATAAGAAGGCATACTCAGTAAACTTCAATTGTTTTTATCAATGATTTCAATAAACACTATCAACGAAAATGTTGTCAACGAATTTGACAAACAAATTAACAATACACGTTTCAATCGGTTTTGCCAACAACAAAATTATTGAAAATGAATTAACATAAAAATACGCAGTACGGAAGCAGCGAATGATAAACGAATTATCTTCCGCAGAATGTATTCTAATCATTGCTAAAACTGACTATGTCCACAATACTACGGTAGCTTTGTCGACATTATTTTTAATAGATTTATACATACATGTCAGTACACAAAATCCCAATAAAATATAATTTCTTTTATCGGCTAATTGTGTTAATCTTTTTGTGAGAATTGTTTTGTCATTTTTGTCTCCAACGTTCCATAAAATATTTGACAGCAAAAAACGTGTTCAAGTTTTTTGATGTCAAAATTATAATTTTAAATTATGTCTTTATCTAATTAACGAATAAATATTTTGGATTTTAATTAGTTTGAACTTTTAGTCAAAGAACTATTTAGATATGTATGTAAGGCAGAATGAAAATTTGTGTAAATCATCTTGAGCATTGTTAAAAAAAAAAACAACGTGTTCATTTGTAGGTTAATGAAACTTATACCTAGGTCAAATTTTACTTAATCCCCAGATATCAATGGATTTCATGTGCCATTAAAATGTACTGAATTTAATGAAAATATCTATTTTTTACATATAAATTTTATACTGCCCAAATTTTTGGTGAAAGAATTTCAAAATATATTGTTATTTATGAAAAAATCATTTGTGACAAATTAAGATTTAAGTTTGTCTTCAAGTTAAGATGAAGACAGGTTATATTAGTGAAAATTTATTTATACCTGTCACGAAATCACGAAAATTTTGACATGAGTGTGATAGAGATAAATGTCATCTTCATTATTTAGCGAAATATTTAATATTATGTAAAAATATTGCCTAAAATGATTTACATTTCACAGATTTTCCTAAACTATAAACAAAACTTCAACTTTTTCATTAAAAAACCATGAACAAAATTTTTAATCTATAATTCATTTTTCATTATGTTGTAATCTAATTATTCTAAATATGCCAATATTAAAAGCTTTATAAAATTTTTTGTGTCTTTTTAAGCGAGTTGCGTGCTTTCCAGTTTGTGTTTGTTAATGAAATCAAAAGTATTCATATTTGTATGCGGACATCAATGGAAGTATCATTTTTCTTCGTTGACCATTTCGAATCTAAAAACAATGATTAAAATTAATTGAAAATAGATGCCTACAGTTTTCATTTCACATTTAATTTCAAACATTAAAAAATCTTTTTTCTTGCTATAGAAGGTATAACAACTATATACCTATGAGAAAATTATGACAAGCGGTATTTAGTAAGAATTAGTAAGAATATTTTCCTGTTAAAACAATGAAATAAATCTGAAATCAACAAAAGCTTAAATTTTAATTGTTCTTGGCATTTTTGCTGTCTAAAATTTAAAAATTTTAAGGCCTCTGAAATAGTACCAAACTGGACCCCTGAGAATATCCGCCTCTGACTCTACTATAACTTTCCCAATGCAAATTTAATCGAAAATTGATCTCTCTCTCTCTCTCTAGGTATATATATATATTAATAACCTTAGCTACCTGATTTATAACCCCGTCTCGTGTCAATAAAAAAAAAAACTGATTTTAAATAACAATTTAATTATATAATATTTTCTTATAGAGAAGGGTCCAGAGGTATTTAATTCATTATAAGCCATGCAAAAAATAGTACCGCATATTATCACTGAAATAGTTTTAAGAATAGGTACTAGTAGTTCTCCACTTTTTCGATAGACTATGAGGTTTGGGGTCATTCAAATCATTAGAGAAAACAAATAAACACTTTTGAAGATAAAAAAAGTCAAAACACCATTTTTAAATATGATTTACTCCGATTTTACTGCCGGTTTCTTAATTTTCTTTATTTTTGAAAATACCTGTAAAACGAAGCATTTCTCGATGAAAATTCACTAGATTCCAGTGGTTATTCTTGTCTAATATACATAAAACAAAATGACTATTTCAAAAATGTTTCGTTTTTATATTACAAATTCAAAAAATCAAAATGCTATAAAGGGTAAACAACTCCGGAAGGAAAAGAAATACATAGCATAAAATATAACATTTTACTAGTATTAAAAAAAAAAAAAAATACATTGTTAAAACTTCAGTAATAACCGAAGAAACGTTATTTAAAAATGGCGTGTTTGGACTTTTTTCGATTTTAATTCTATAAAAATTTTGGTAGAATTCCAAGAGTACAAGAGAAAATGATTTTGTCCATTATACAAAAACCTAAACGCAAAATAGTTCCAAACCTAGTCAAGAGGGAAGGGGTGATGGCGTGTCGTAATAAAAATTGGATCAATATTTGTTTCGGCAACATTCCGATCCTTAATATTTAAGCCATTCTACAAACAATTTCTTGATAGAATTTAGTACTCGATTTTTACATACTCGAGTACCTCTTCATCTTAGGTATATTATTGTCAACAAATCATAAATTTGTTTATATTAAAGGTGCAATAAAAACAAAACACTTTACAAATAAACACAGATTTACGAAATTGTGGGTGATTGAACTTTACCGATTTAATAAAACCACCAGCTTCTAGGAATCTAAAGATAATTTTAAATGCCAAAACTTTTCATACAGTTTTTCTTTTAAACTTTCTATAATTTTTTTTCAGTTATGTTTTATTCTCTTTCAAAATTTTGTTTGGAAATTTCCAAAACGATATTCCTACCCTGGAAGGTAATTTTAATAATACCTGTAAAAAACCTGTATTTGTATTATACTTTACATATAAACAATTTGTGATCTATTGACAAATAAATGTAAATGATAAATAATGAAGTTGTTATTTAATACGAAATTCACCTGTATTTATTGACTCATCATCGGTAAATAGTAAGGTATATAGACAGTTAGCTAACTTATCTTTTTTTTATTGTTACACGAGACTCTTTTTTTTAATTTTGCATGAGTATGCAAAAATTTAAAAAAAAAAAGGGTGAATTAAAAGATTAAAAAAGGCAACACCCCTTAAATTGAACAAAAAAAAAGGTTGAATTAAAAAAAAGCAACGCCCCTTAAATTGAACAAAGCAAAGTGTGGAACTACGTTTAGATACCTTGAAACACATTTAACTGATTTATTATCCTAATAAAAATGTCCGATTCCATACCATTTATTACTGTTTTAGTTTCGATAGGATTCTTAAAACATATTTCAAAAATTGTTTTATCATTCATTAAAAAAAAATTTTATGAATAACAATTACTTGATTTTATAAATTTATTACCGTTTCTTGTTGAATAAATTCATCAAATTTCATTTTATTTAACTAACATAAAATAAACTCAACAAAATTGCTTCAAATTTGTTTTGGTGTATTTATTTTGAGATAAGCTCTTCTTCAAATTCATGTTTGATTTGTTAGATTCCTTTGATAAAACAACTCATATTAAAGACTAATTTTCAAGAAACATCGACTTATAGCTAAAATAATTCACATTGGTCCAAACATGAAGTCTTCTCTGCGACGATATTCATTTAGCTAGGATCTGGAACAGAACAGAGGAACAGACTAATAATAATTCAGAATAAGCGACAATAACGAACCTCAATAACTAAGAAAGGGTGATAGGACAAAAATGAAAAACACCAATTTTCGCCTATTTTTCGAGTTATTGACACTTTTGTTTTATCACTTCATCAGTTTTTAAATACAACAATTCACATAGTTTAATCATAGGTCGAAGAACGTAGGTGACTAAAACCCAACCTAACCCGTACAAACTGTACTCCAAAAACCTCATGGGTACTATAATAACAGGTTAAACGTAGGGGCCAAAAGTGTCGATGTCTCGAAAAATAGATGACAACTCGAAAATTGTTATTCCACATTTTCGTGTTATTTTGATTTCTTTTACCAATATACATAAAAAAAAATCGTGTCGCCACGGGTTTCATATTGTAAGCCCATTTTATTATGAAAATACAAACAACTTTCAGGTGAAAATATACAAATTCATTGCAAATTAACTTAGCCCATCGCATCGAATAATCGATTCTATAAAGAAAGTCAAAACAACGATTTTGAAATACAGCTCAATACTTGTACCATGCAATTTTTTTCTGAGATTTTCTTATAGTAATATTTGGTATATAAACTATATGAATTGATTTTTTTTTTCTTATTTCGAAGTGGTCCCTATTGATCGATTCAATTAAAAAACGGAACTGTTACCTGAGGCTTGTTAATTTTTTCCTTTTCCCCTAGGAATTTGTTAATAAGGATATGATTCTTTTAGTTTCAGCCGACTTCTTTAGATATAGGTGATGTAGACGAATACCCAAATTATATCTATGTGATATGGTAAACATTCACAAATTTTAAACTAAGCTTTAGGTTCTTGATTTCTTTGCTTCTTTAACGTTTTGCTTTATTTTCTCATTGAATTCAATACTTCCAGACGTTTTTTAACCATATTATTAAATAATGCAAACTTTTTTCAGACCTATTCCTAGAATAAAATTGTATAATCATTTAAGAATTGAATAAAATCAGATTAATATTTACCGTTAAATTTTTTCAGTTATCAATTTTATTGAATTAAAAATACAATTAAAAACCGTTCTCTTACATAATCTTCAGAAGATATTTTAAGACATGTAAATTTAAAAAAACTGCAATTCTTTTATAAAATTATTTTCAAAAAAAATTTTAAAACTGAACCAGGTGTGGTCTAATTCAATATCGATACAATTCACTTTATAATACTACCAATTGTAAAAACGCTAATTTCACATTATTAAATTTTCCGATATCACTTACACATACCATGGAGTTATAAACATGGATCATAACACTATTGATTTCATGGACATAAACTAAAATTCTAATAGACGTAATAATTGACGATTCACGTATTAGATGATAATTTACCAAATTTATATATTTTGGTCGAGAGTTCACTATAATGAGTTTGAACACTACTAGTTTATTGTATTTCTAATAAAAGAGGCCTTTGCTAGATATTTTACGAATCAATATGCCCACTGTTCGTTAGCCAAAAATATTTTTTGTTGACATTCGAGAATTTTGTGATTATTACGCAATTAACGATCCGTTCAATTGATAATTTATATCACCATGCATAAGAAAATGCACACTTTCGTGAGCTTTGTACTTGATGTCTATGCTCAGTTTCAGTTTGCATTATTTTCACAAGAATTACACAAATTAATTTGAAGAAAACTGAGTCGATTTAATAAATTTACTTTAACAAAGGACACTCACAAACATTACAGTGAGAACTTTACTAATGAGAGGAAATGTTTTATTTGTTTACAAAAAAAAAAAAAAAAAACAATTTGATTAATTTTAAGGTTCCCACGATATGGATAAAATTGTTTTTTTATAAAGTTGTTGTTGAAATAGGATAAAATTGGTTAGAACAGGCACATAATATTTATTGTAAATTTATTGTTCATGTGACAGCATATTTTTATCTACTGAATTCAATCTAAATTTCGTAAAGCTTAAAAAATATTAAAAGACTAATACGCCTAATCAGTCGATTTACGCCCACCTGTGATTATTAAAACGTCCGACTGATTTAGATAAAATTTTCATAGCGTGGTCTAGACCTTAAAATTGACATTGGGTTCTTAAACGAATATCGTCGGAGAAAATATTTCATGTTTGGAACAATGTCAATTATTTTAGTCTGGGTATTGATTTCTACAATCAAAAAATAGTTCAAACATTTTACGAAAAAATGTTGCAAACAAAAGTTGTTTCTTCTCAAAAACCAAACATTTGTTGTCTTTGAATTTTTCTTCTATCTTTTATGATTTAAAAGTTGGGTCATGGATCCAGTGGACCTAATGAATCGATTTTACGCATTAACGAACTTTTTATGTCTACATAAAAGTACGCTTAACATGGTTTCACCGCTGCTCCATTTTATTTCGAGATGATTGATCTAATAAATACCCCAAATATTCAATAGAATTTAACAACTTGACTTTAATTTATGCATATATTATATCCATAATGTATTTGATTTACTTCTGGGATAATTTTTGTTTTCACCTAAAAAAAGTATTTCCCTTGGCTTCTCTCCCCTGACGTATAATATTTAATTGAATTATTTATTAAATTTTGAATTGTTCAGATCTGTAAGATGACCAGTAAATTTAAAGGTTTTTTCTCGTTTTTGAAGAGGCCTCTTCAAGGAGAAATACTGGATTTTATCAAACGGGCACTGTTCTTTGTGGGGATAAAAAGAAAAAATTCTTATAAATTATGGACTGCCGTAAGCATAAAATTCGGTAGGTCCATGATATTCTATCATAGATTTGAATTAAATTCTGTACCTATATTCAAGTCTATCGAAGTTGTTCTTTTTGCATATATATAAGATATTAAGCGGAAGTTTCATCAGTTAAACGTTGAGTTCGGAGTGAGTAAGTGCTAATTTAAAGTGTTCGAAATACTAGTTTATTTTTTATAAAAAATTCACATTTCATCCAAATTTGGTCAGTAAATCATTTTTATTTATCATACAATTCATCATATACTATTTTTTTCAAGAATTTTTTATTATATTCGCGAAAAATTAAAAATTTGTTACCTCGCTTTTTTGGAGGGAAAATATTCAAGAGTTCATTTTGGGCATTTCATGTATAAAATGTTAACTTATTAATATTGTATAGATGATTTAGAATGTTTTCACAATAATTTTAACGGTTTGGGATTTTTTTTTTGGAAATTTTTATTAATTTTGATGAAAATTGGTTTAACCAAGAATTTTTGTAACGGTCGTTTTAGGATTATAGTAAGATATAAATCTATGTATAACGATTATGGAATTCAGAAATCAATATTCTTTCTAATAATTAAGCATCATATATTTTAATTCAAAAATTTCTTGTTATCTTCACAGTAAATTAGAAAATTTTTTTTCGTTATTTTGGAGGGAAAATAATTCACTCTAAAATGAATGCTATATTGCGCAGTTGTAACTGATATGTTAAATTAATGTTTTATGTAAAGAAACTTTTTTTTCAAAAAAGTATTTAGAATAATGGAGTAGATATATATATATATATATATATATATATATATATATATATATATATATATATATTTTTTTTGTGAGTGATTTTTATTTATTTTTTTAATTGGCATTAATTTTTATTTAGAATAATTTTGTGCACGTTTCCATTTAATTGTAATTCTATCTACATAGAAGACATTTTAATTTTGGTCATGCGCACTTATCTTTATGTAAGTCCGTTGCATAACCATAAACTACGCCAATTTCATAACTATAACAAACCATGGCCGCCATGGGAAAAAAATTTTTTTTTCTAAATTTATGCGGTTTTTTTAACTTATGATTAATTATTATTTATTATTATCTATTAATTTAATTTTTTAATCATTTATTTTTTAATTCGCGAATGATTTTTTATGTTTTCCTAGTTATTTCTTTTTTTATTTGGGAGTATATATATTTTTAGTAATTTATGTGGGTACTAATTGATTGATACAATGCAAATATGCAAATAAGATGTTAAATTTTTGTTGTATATAAAGAAATTTTTGTTCAAGAAGTATTTAGAATAATTTTCTAGTTGAAGTAGATAAATATTTTTTTTTTTTTTTGGTAATTTTTATTTATTTTTTAATTGGCATTAAGTTTTATTTAGAATAATTTTGTGCGCATTCAATTCCATTTGATTGGAATTCAATCTACAAAATAGCTATTTTAATTTTGGTAATGCGCATTTATCTTTAGGTTAGTCCGTTGTACGTTTATTGGGTAACAAGTTCATTACCATAACAAAAAAAAATCAAGTTCATCACCTTAAAAAAATAGACATTTTATACATTTTATCTTTAGCTATGTTTTTTAAAATAATTTTTAAAGCCAACAAATTAAAAAAATACATTATATTTTATATCGATTAAAAAAACTTATATATACAGATTGGTCTTATTAATTGGCCCGGTTAAATATTTCTTTAATTGATAGCATTATAAAAAAAGGCAAAATACGTATTCAATGTTTTTCAGTTTAATTTAAAATAGTTATAGTCTAAGATCCGAACCTAAAACGATCTTCACCGAGTTGATAATAGAATGAAACATATTTTATAACAGATTTAGTATATTAGAAAATATGTTATGAATGGGTTGCCTAAAAAAAACCTGGATAGATTATTTTTAATTATTTTCTAAAAAATGATTTTTATTTAAATGTTGCAACATCAAGATAATAGGAAAATTTTTACCCTGACTTAAAGTCTCAAACGTATAGAATGTGCAACCGTTGGGTTGCCTACTATTTACCTGGACAAACTACTCGGTTGTCAGGTGTAAACAGGTATGTCGATGCCAGTTACCTTCACTTAAATGATAATAGACAAAATTGTATATCAATATAAGCGCTGTTTTATTGCCAACACGTTGGTATAGGGTTGTCTGCCAAGAACTTGGTCCTAATAGGGGTTTGCGAATTTAAAAGATTACATTTTAACACGAGTGGAAATGTGTGACAGAGAGATCCGAGTTGAGTATAGAGTGTAATAATAAAGGATAAATACATAAAAATCAAATATATATATTTATATTTATTTATTTGATGTTATAATGTTTAATATTTTATATATTGTTTAATATATATAGCACTGCTCCTGGGTCACCCAGTAAGTTATTTTTAGTTTGTTTTTCTATATATATCAACGTTTCTTCCGTTGTTACTTAAGGCTCCTAATTTGACAAAAATTTTCAAAAATACCAACTTTTTTTCAATACATTGTTTTATATTACTTGTTTTTTCATGTAATCTTATTTATATAATTTTAAATTATTTTTTAACAATGACTTTGTATCACAATATAAATACATAATCTATATTAATATTTTAATTATACCAATTGTAGGATGTCTAGTATATTGATTGAAACCAAGATTCTATTAGAAACACTGCCTGTAGATAATATTTATTTAAAGAAATTACTAAAATGGTCATTTATTTATTGTATTTCTATTTTAGTTAATGTTTGTGTACAACATTGTACTCATATATGTATAATCACTTAAGTAAGTACATTTTATGAGTCATTTAGTTACTGAATCATTACACCTAGACATATTTTGATTTAAATTTTGTAAATACTGAGAAATGCGAAAACCATTTTAAAAAACTCATCACAAATAGAAATTGGTCGATGCAAGGTAACCGTAATTTCTCAAAACCAAATATTTTGTATGATGTGTTGTAAAGATTTGCCAATTAAATATTGTTCAATTTTATAAAAAATAAACTAAAAGAGCACCTTAAGACTTTGATAAGATCTGGATCGATCTCGCTTCCCAGAAGTAAATGATTCTGATAAGTGTTGTGCGCGAGAGCCTTTAGCCTTTGGCAAGCTCTGGATCGGCCTTGCATCACAGAAGATAGTGCATCAATTAAGTGTTGTGCGCGAGAGCCTTTAGCAAGCTCTGGATCGACCTTGCATCCCAGAAGATAGTGCATCAATTAAGTGTTGTGCGCGAGAGTCTTTAGCCTTTGGCAAGCTCTGGATCGACCTTGCATCCCAGAAGATAGTGCATCTGTTAAGTGTTGTGCGCGAGAGCCTTTAGCAAGCTCTGGATCGACCTTGCATCCCAGAAGATAGTGCATCTGTTAAGTGTTGTGCGCGAGAGCTTTAAGCCTTTGGCAAGCTCTGGATCGACCTTGCATCCCAGAAGATAGTGCATCTGTTAAGTGTTGTGCGCGAGAGCTTTTAGCCTTTGGCAAGCTCTGGATCGACCTCGTTCCCCAGAGGCTAGTGTTCCTGATTTGTGTTGTGGATGTCTGCATCTCTGGATCGGTCTCGTTTCCCAGAGGTAAGTGTGTTAGGTGTTTCAATACACTCATGAAGTCATCAAAAGTTCAAAGGTTTAAATTACGAGTAGATGTGCTTCTGGGTGATCCAATACACTCATGAAGTCATCAAAAGTTCAATGGTTTTGATTACGAGTAGAATGGGCTATTGAGTGGTTCAATACACTCATGGAGTCATCGAAAGTTCAAAGAGTTTGTTAACGAGTAGATGTGCTATTGGGTGTATCAAAACACACATAGAGTCATCGAAAGTTCAAAGGATTTGGTTACGAGTAGAATGGGCTATTGGGTGATTGAATTACACTCATGGAGTCATCGAAAGTTCAAAGGATTTGTTTATGAGTAGATGTGCGATTGGGTGATTGAATCACACGGAGTCATCGAAAGTTCATTTGATTCAACTTTCAAAATCATATATTTTATAATAGTTTCTCAATAATTATTTTAATAAAACTTATTTTTTAGGTACTTTATAAAATTTAATTTGGTAAAATTTTTCATTAGCCTGCTTAGGATAAATATGATGGGTTCAATTCCCAAAAGAATTTCTGAGTGTCAGTACCCTTATAAATTGAACGAAAGTTAATTGGATTCAATTATCTAATATTATGCACTATTGAGTGTTTCAGTACTCATTTATTAATCAATTCCTAATTGAGTGAACTGAGTGTTTTTCAGTAAAAAAACGTCGTAAATACTATGATAATATTATGTTTCAATACACTCAGAAATACATCAAATTCAAATCGGCTCAATACCAAAGGACGTCAAAATTTTCTTTTTCAGAATTCCAAAGGATGATTACATTTTTTTACAGATTACCAATAATTCCATTTCCTAAAGTAGTGGTACTGTTTAACAGACAATTTAGCCATAAAACTTAGAAACAAAACATTTCGGTTGAACTCAAAAAATAATTATAGAGTGTTTCATTACACTCAGAAATACATCGAAATTAAATTGGCTTAATTCCAAAGGATGATTACATTTTTTTACAGATTACCAATGATTCCATTTCCTAAAGTAGTGGTACTGCTTAACAGACAATTTAACCATAAAACTTAGAAACAAAACATTTCGGTTGAACTCAAAAATAATTATAGAGTGTTTCATTACACTCAGAAATACATCGAAATTAAATTGGCTCAATTCCAAAGGATGATTACATTTTTTTACAGATTACCAATGATTACATTTCCTAAAGTAGTGGTACTGTTTAACAGACATTTTAGCCATAAAACTTAGAAACAAAACATTTCGGTTGAACTCAAAAATAATTATAGAGTGTTTCATTACACTCAGAAATACATCGAAATTAAATTGGCTTAATTCCAAAGGATGATTACATTTTTTTACAGATTACCAATGATTCCATTTCCTAAAGTAGTGGTACTATTTAACAGACAATTAAGCCATAAAACTTAGAAACAAAACATTTCGGTTGAATTCAAAAATAATTATAGAGTGTTTCATTACACTCAGAAATACATCGAAATTAAATTGGCTCAATTCCAAAGGATGATTACATTTTTTACAGATTACCAATGATTCCATTTCCTAAAGTAGTGGTACTGTTTAACAGACAATTTAGCCCTAAAACTTAGAAACAAAACATTTCGGTTGAACTCAAAAATAATTATAGAGTGTTTCATTACACTCAGAAATACATCGAAATTAAATTAGCTCAATTCCAAAGGATGATTACATTTTTTTACAGATTACCAATGATTCCATTTCCTAAAGTAGTGGTACTGATAACGAGTAGGTGTGCTATTGAGTGGTTCAATACACTCATGGAATCATCGAAAGTTCAAAGAGTTTGTTAACGAGTAGATGTGCTATTGGGTGAATCAAAACACTCATAGAGTCATCGAAAGTTCAAAGGATTTGGTTACGAGTAGAATGGGCTATTGGGTGATTGAATTACACTCATGGAGTCATCGAAAGTTCAAAGGATTTGTTTATGAGTAGATGTGCGATTGGGTGATTGAATCACACGGAGTCATCGAAAGTTCATTTGATTCAACTTTCAAAATCATATATTTTATAATAGTTTCTCAATAATTATTTTAATAAAACTTATTTTTTAGGTACTTTATAAAATTTAATTTGGTAAAATTTAATTTCGGAGTGTTTCATTAGCCTGCTTAGGATAAATACGATGGGTTCAATTCCCAAAAGAATTTCTGAGTGTCAGTACCCTAATAAATTGATCGAAAGTTAATTGGATTCAATTATCTAATATTTGCACTATTGAGTGTTTCAGTACTCATTTATTAATCAATTCCTAATTGAGTGAACTGAGTGTTTTTCAGTAAAAAATCGTCGTAAATACTATGATAATATTATGTTTCAATACACTCAGAAATACATCAAATTCAAATCGGCTCAATACCAAAGGACGTCAAAATTTTCTTTTTCAGAATTCCAAAGGATGATTACATTTTTTTACAGATTACCAATGATTCCATTTCCTAAAGTAGTGGTACTGTTTAACAGACAATTTAGCCATAAAACTTAGAAACAAAACATTTCGGTTGAACTCAAAAATAATTATAGAGTGTTTCAATACACTCAGAAATACATCAAATTCAAATCGGCTCAATACCAAAGGACGTCAAAATTTTCTTTTTCAGAATTCCAAAGGATGATTACATTTTTTTACAGATTACCAATGATTCCATTTCCTAAAGTAGTGGTACTGTTTAACAGACAATTTAGCCATAAAACTTAGAAACAAAACATTTCGGTTGAACTCAAAAATAATTATAGAGTGTTTCATTACACTCAGAAATACATCGAAATTAAATTGGCTCAATTCCAAAGGATGATTACATTTATTTTCAGATTACCAATGATTCCATTTCCTAAATTAGTGGTACTGTTTAACATGGAAACGGAAGTACATAGAAACTAAATGGGTTCAATACCGAAGGATGTCTAATGTTAAACGTTCAATGGATTCAATTTCAAATATTTAAACATTTTAAAATGTTTTCAATGTTTAGTTTAATAAAGCTAAGTTTACGGTATGAACCACTTTCAGATTGTTTCCAACACTATCGTTAATTTCATGGCAATTCTGCACGGTTATAATAATCGAAAATGGGAATTTATCAAAAGTCATTATTTTATTTTTCATGTTTGCGAATAATTTTTTTTTAGAAATGTTCGTTGTATATCTGAAAATTGGTACTGGTGTGGATTTTTTAAAATAATGATATTTAATTGATAACGAAATAAAATCAATAAGGTTGAAATTTTTCTTAATAATTTATATTGAAATTTATTTTTGTAAGTTATTAAAATTTATTTTTTAAAAAATCTGGGTAAATTTGTAATAGAAAATATATTTCTTTGGTATAAATTATATGCAAAGTGAAGCTGCCATTTTCATAACGATCTATTCTAACAAATTCTATTTATTATACGCAGTTTTATTTGAAAGTTTGTGACGAGTATAATTAAAGTACACTTTTTCTAAAATTTTAATGATATTAAAATTTACTAAAAAATTTTCAGTACTGAATTGTGTTAATAAAGTTCCTTGATTTAATGTTTATTTCTGGCTCTGTTGAATGGCTCCCGATTAAATGTAAAATTTTATTCAATACATGCTTTTCTGCCTTTGTTCAAGACAATTGTTCTTAATATAGATTTTTTTCTGGTATGAATTTAAAAATTTTAAAATGAGGACATTGTCGTCAGTTTTATACATATTTATATTTTTATATAAAATGTAATTTCAAAACTCAATAAAATCAAGGGCCCTGATTTTTATTGGATTTTACTGAAGCTACATATTGTATAAGAATTGTCATTTTCTATTGGAAACTTCGATGTTTTAACTATTTTTGTAGTTTTGAACTCAATCAAAATTAAATCTAAAATTTTAGAATAATTGAATCCAGAACAAGTGCAGATAGGCATTCTATAGAATACAATTGGTGCATGTTAATTGTATACCGTGACTAATGACAGTAATAGACTTTGAATCTGTGGAACAATATTTACTCGATATGTGTTCAAAATTTAATTTATTATTTTTAATGTTATTGAGTTTTGGATAAAATTGTATATAATTTATAAATCATCATAAATTTTAAGTATAAATTTGCCGTTAAGTATAATGCTTCGATGTGTATAAATGGATTAATGAAAATCAAAATGGTGGTTTCACCAAGCTAAATTTATCTAAAATAAATAATATTTCGAAAGAAAATAATCCGAATTTATATAAATAAATTTAAAACTTCATTTAATGAAATACGATTTTTCATTTTAAGTATATTATAAACTTTTTGATTTTAATCCGTTTTCAATTATATAATTTCATTAATCATTATCCATGTTAGTACATTTTCCTTTCCAACTGCGAATATTTTTCAAGGGATTTTTCACAAATTGTAAAATGAAAATGATGGTAATTTTGGTAAATTTTGATTATTAGAAATTATAATCAATTTATTGGGTCAATTCCCAGTTCAGTTTCTACTACACTTATAAACTTATTGAAGGTGCAATGGATTAAAATCCCAACAGATATTTTACTGATAGTTGCCAAATATAGTCATAATTTTACATTAAATGTAGAAGATGTCTCGAAATTTCCATAACATTTTTCAAATGTGAATGTTTTTTTAGGTTGGGAGTTTTTTTTAATTTAATGAATTTTTTAGCTTCTTTTTTTACTTATTTAAATTCATCGAGATGTTTTTAAAGCGAGAAAAAAAATAGGGAAAAATCGTGGATTAGGCCTACTGGGGAAACCACGATTTAAAAATAAAAAAAACGCACTGATGTATCTTACCTCAAAAGGTGGTGTGGAAACGGATACAAAAATTTCGAATAAATAAAGAATTCTTTTAAGATTTTTTTTAGGGTAAACTCAAGCAAAGAACTGGAATTGTGGATGTTTAATTCATTGATTCAAGATTTATAATAAACGTCGCCACTTTATTTCAATAAGAGTAAATTTGACGATAAATATACATCGAAATTTAATTTAATAAAAATTGATCAAATTTTATAGAATTCTATTTCCTGAAATAATCCCAAAATACTCAATTTTTTTTTACAGAAAAATTTAGGGTGATTAAAATTCGAGAGTTTTAAAATGAAGTAGTCTGTACCCAAATAGATACATACAAAAAAGATCCTTTCAATTCTAGGAACCGTTATAATTCATATTTCAGAAACAATGCTTCATTCGTGTTATTATGATATTTCTTAAGTCTAAGACAATGGGGTACATGAATATTTATATGATATGTTACATATACAATGGGCAGAATCACTCAAAACATAGCTCATTAATTAGTGCTTATTTAGTGCTCATTAAATGCCATAAAATAAAATTTGACTATAAAATAATTCAACATTATAATTTTTTATTATCTTTGTGAATTTAAATTTTTCGATTATACTTATATTTATTAAATCCGTGAAAATTTTATATCACTAGTATATCATTGTTTATTGGTGGTATTAAATAAACGTAATAATTAACCTTTTTAAATTATTTATAAATCAGTTGAAAGAATTGTATTTCTGCAATATTTTCTTGTTTAATTATTTTAAAAATTTTGAACCGAAGAATGGAGTCGCAGTTAGCAGTAACACGTTTCAATTATCTATAAATGATAATAAAAACATTTATTTACCAATAACTGATGTTTTTTAATGCCATCCAAATTTAAATTTCCTGCTAAATATACATTTGTAAATAAATAGCGTTTGGAAATGTTTTAAAAAAAAAAAAATACTTAGAGCAGATTTTTTAAACAAATACATAGAGAGAGAAATACTATTATATTTTTTGTATTAACTAAATAGCAATATTTTTTTCCGACATGTTTATTCGCGTCTACGGTTTGTTAATAATTGAGTTTTATTTATTTCTTCCTAAAATTACTACTAATATTGCATTGAATAAAAGATTAATTTATAAATATATATTGATTTTATAAATTCAATTCTTAATAATTTATGCATATAGTACACAAAGTATTAATAATGTATTTTTTATTATTGTATTTAAACTTAAACAAATAGGTTATACTTTAAATTAAAATATGGAATAAGTTATGGTGAAAGCCAGCTGTACCTGGGAATCAACTATTGGATGCTATTAATTTAATTTTCATGCTAGTAGTTTAGACTTCAAATTATATACTGTATAGCTCTGAAGCCATATTATGCAGACGTTAGCTGCTACCTTAATTAAAAGCTATCGGTATTCTTCTTGGGCAACCACTTGAGCATCAAATTTTATTTTATGGCATTTAATGAGCACTAAATGTGCACTAATTAATCAGCTATGTTTTGAGTGAAAGCTAGAACGGACGTTGGACAGACGCTGAATTCAACGGACGTAGGTAAAATAAACAGTAGTGTGACAGAGCGCTAAATGTGAAATCATGTTGTATTTTTAAATTTGGCGGCAGGACAATGCATTACAAACAATTATCAGCTTTACATATACTAATGCCGATTATTAAAAATATGGTAGGTATTAAGAGAAATCATCCACAGCTGATGAATTACATAAAGGAGTTTGCTTCTAACAATACGTTTACTTAAATTACATGTAATGCCAATGTATTTCTTCCAATTTTTGCGGACAAATAACTCAAAAAATACTAATCTATAATAAAAGTTATGAAATTTGGTATGCACAATATTGATATGATTCGGAGGGCTTGTTCGACCAAACAATGACGAAATGAATTCCACGAAAAAAAAATTTAGAAAATCTGACAAACAGGTTCTAGCGTATGCCAGATTTTTAATTGACTGTAACTCAAACTAAAAATGACCAAACGATTTCGATAATATCAATTAATAAAATACGTCAAAGAGGTGCTTACAGGAGCCTACAGAGGTCAGTAGTTGTATAATTTATTTATAACCATAATGACAACCGCTAGATGTCAGGCAACATGCATGAAAATAATAGAATTCGGCTTCATCGCTTTTGTCCACTTTTCTGAACTTTGTGAAAATCCATTGGTGATTGATTGGACTAAGTTTCATCGTTTGGTTTGGTTTATTTTTGAAGCGCAGTAGATACCTATTTATATATAATAGATCATAAAGAAACTCTTTGAAAAGTTCATTTATTAAAGTTCTTTTCTAACAAACATAATCACAATAAATAATGAGAAGAAATAAAAATAACATTTTCTTGTTCAATGAATTGTCGAATTTTTTAATCAAAAGATAACCGTAAATGCCAAATTTAAATAAAATTGTAATTTAAGAACGAGATAGATACCTTAGACATAAATTTTTCAAAAACAATTGCCTGAATCAAAAACTAAATCATTTTGATTTCCAAACAATATTATGAATTTTAAATTTCTTTAACTGCAGAAAATAAAAAATGGAAAACAACTTAACACTCAAGAAAAATAGTATATATATACCCAGTTCAGATGAAGCTTTTCGCATTTTGTAAGAAACATTCGGCCATTGATTAAAATCGGTAAAATTCAGCATTCGGAAAAGGGGTAATCTGGGTTGACCTTGTGCAGAGCGTTGTTTTTTTAAATACAGAAGTAATGATATTCCGTAATAGTAAATTAGCTTAGTCATTTATTATCCCTCCAAAATATATATATAATAAAAATAAATAACATACGTATCAATTCTATATTATAAATAAATTAATGGCTATAGTATGCCATAAGATAATATATAAGAAGGTATTCCAATCCTTCAATGCATGCATCATGCTAACTCTCGGAATAATAACAAATATTGTTTAATAATTAATTACTGTCTAAAAAAATTATTCTCACCTTTCAATAATAACAATAAATGATAATTATTTTAAAACCCTCAATTAATTGTTTTTCTTTGTTTCCTCAATTTCTCCGGTTAAACCGGTTTTCCCTAAGCGCAGTTTATCAGTTATATCTGATCTATACATACTAAAATGATTAGCAGCGCATATTATTTTTGCTTGCATTCCAAGTAAGAAGACTGGGTTCGAATGCCAGCACATGAATTTTTTATTTTTTTTAAATAGTTTTCGTTATAATTACTTATTAATTAATAAAAATAATAATATAAGTAGTAACTAAATTAGACTTAGGGTCTAACTGATAAGTAATTAAGGTACACAGTCATTTTAATATATTAAAACAAATTTTTCAAAGTTTATTGCTTAAAATATTTATCAAATCAACAAATTTAAAATTACAATAGAATATGTGATAGTACAAAAATAATCATTTCAAGGACTAGTATTGTAAAATTTAATTATTTACGGGAATTTTTTGTTGATGTACGCATATATGCGCTCCTAGAGCTGAAGACAACAAAATTCGGATTGTCCGGTTGCACTGTAATGTCTTTTGCGAGAACATGGAGTCGTAATGAAATGAATTTGCCCAGTACTTTTTTACAAATATCATTACATTTTGGAAAGACTAATGATTTATCAGCAGCTTCTAATAAACTCTACCTAATGAATTTGATCTTTATTTTAGTGAATAGGAACAATTTTTATAACGAAAACTAAAATTTATATATAATATTTTTATTTATTAGTTAAGAAATATTATTCATATATTTGTTTACACGTTTAATTATAGATTTTCTTTCCTTTTTATTTTTTGGGAACTTTATTCTTAAATAAATATTTGTGATACAAATTACAAAATAAAAATATATTACGAAGGATAGTTTTATTCCGTAAATGATTTATCTTAGAAGCTTTAAAAAATGTATGTGATAGATTCTTATAAGTATTTTATAAAAAAAAAATTGGTAGTTGATTTAAAAAGAAAAGAAATAAAAAGTATATATCAATGTATTTTTAAAATATTGTGTAAACAAAGTATTGTAATATTTAAATTACTGATAGACACTAAAAACATTCATGAAACACGTATTTTGAGGTAAAACAAATTAAATTATATTTACATTATATAATTTTTAAAAATTTATCTTTATCTTTAAAATGTTCGGAGTAATTGATTATTTTAAATAATTAAAAATTAAAACGGATAAAAAAGTAACAATTTGAAATTTTCCGAATAAACGTATTATAGTTTAAACTGTTTTGTGAATAAATTCAGTTTGAGAAATAATCGATGGAATTTCAAGAAAAACTAAAAAAAACCTCAAAATCATTCGTATAAAGTTGGAAATGGTTAATTCGATGTTGGTAAAATGTTTATTAGCATTTTAACATTTTTGAAATAATAAGAAAATTTTCTGAAACTAGAAAATGTTCATTATACATAAAAATTATTAATATCTTTGCTCTACTTTTTTAGGAATGTTATGTGATAAAAGATAGCAAATCTTAAATGTAAGATACCTATGTAATAAGTGCATTCTTTTATGTAATAATATACATTTTATTTCTTAAGTATCAATTAAGAAAACATTGTATTTAACAATTTAAACCCAATCTGTTGTTTTAATATTGTATGCGGGAAATAAGTGACTTAAATCTTTGAAAAAAAAACAAACATCCGTAGGTAAAAATATAATAAATAACATAATTTTCGATCACAAATTACTCAAGAATTAATAATCCAAATTAAATTTGGCCTGCAAAATCTTTACATGAAAACGGACGAGACCGTGTCGAGAGTTTTTCACGAAAACACAATTCTAAAAATTTAAACAAAATTTATTTTTAGTTTAAAAATTTGTTTCGAGAAAAACTCTATAACATTATTACTTCTCTAGTCAAGATTGTTTGAATGCCAAATTCCATATTATTTGGATATTTTTGTCTTATGTTTGCGCAAATGTTAAAAAA
Organism: Chrysopa pallens; assembly: GCA_020423425.1. NCBI lineage: Eukaryota > Metazoa > Arthropoda > Insecta > Neuroptera > Chrysopidae > Chrysopa > Chrysopa pallens. The sequence goes on from CM035594.1 coordinate 65,452,666, forward strand.
CATGCAATGTAAATACTCAAATGCATACTCTGTACAGATTTGGTATATCCTACAAATTTTGTACTTATAATTATAAACAATTTTATTTTCATTGTAAAATATATTTCAAATTATTTTATTAATGTTTATCACGATTGTCTTTCAAAATATTTTAAAATTTATGTTATACCTTTTTAAAATATAATAAACTTTTGCAATTTAATTTCGTTTTTTCCATTACCCTACTTCAATTAGATTATTTCAAATGACTGTCCATGCCGCTGATTAATACCAATTTGATTTATTTTATTTGATATAAAGTTAAAATCCAAAGAATATGATTGCGAAATATCTTATCAATTGCAACTACAGAATTGACTGGGAATACGATGAAAGTATCCTGTTTTCCATAACATTTAGGAAAAAAATTACTTAAGAAAGTATTATTTACATTCTATATTGCCTACATAAAACAGAAATTTTTATTGTTTATTAAAATAGTATAGGAGTACTAACTGAATGAAAAATCACAAAATATTCAATCATTTACATAATAACATACACAAATTACTACTGTTTTTATATATTATTGTATTAAAAGTTGCCTATATTGCGTATGAATTTTATATTCGATATGGATGCCATCTAGTAAACAAATGATACATTATTCAACATACATAGAAACCGATTGAAAAAAAAAACGAATTCTCTGATCTATGATCACGATATTTATATATTTTAATATAAGATGACATCGTTAAAAAAAATTATTAAAATATGAAAACATTAGGCTTCACTCTTATAGCATCCTTTTGTCGGATTTTCCAAATTTGCTTTTATAGGTATTTTATTTAATACATTCCCATAAGTAGGCATCTTTACAAAATATAAATAAAAATCGAAATAATATATGTTTAAAAATGATTTGATATAGCTTTTATTAAAATTTTCTGATTTTTATAATATATTTATAGTACAGATTAAATGCATACAAATTATATATATATTAATTAATTAATTATATTGAAATCGATTTATTTTAAAATTTACATTATTCACGCTAGTATATTAATTATATTGCGCTCTGATATACATTTTCAGTTTGCATCATTTATTTACAGATGTGTCGGGGCTTTCGTACGACATTAGCTTACAAGAAATTTGTTTACTTTCCAAACAGTTTTTTAGATCTGTAATGACATTGTAAGGGGGTTCTAATTGTTTAATGAAACGCGTTGTAATTTTTTTGTTTTGTCATATTGAATAACTTTTTTAATACTTTTTATTTTTAATTAATATTTATTTGTTTTTATGATGATTTGGATGTATGATGTTATCAACTTAACAATTTAATTTAATAATAAATGTTAAATTTTCATGATTGCAACCGTTTTAATATAATATCAGAACACATTATAGGTTGGTTGTTAACTTGATGTTCATGATAATTCATATAATATTGATATGAAACAATTTTTTTTCTCCATCATTTTGTTAATTCATAAGTTTGTAGTCGAAATTATATCATAGTAGAGTTTTTGATGTGTTTGGTCGAACGATTGAACATCGAACATATGATATTATACGTACGTATATAGAAACGTTTTTGGTTCGAAAACCGTGGCTACTGATATGTTTATTTAGCAGAACCGACTGAATATTCTATTAATAATTTTTAATATGGAATAATAAATTTTTTTACGGAGTTTGGAAAATAATTTTGTATTTTAACCATTTTTTAAAGTTTTTGTATTGCATCCCAATTAATAATAATAAAATTTAAGGAAAATATTCTTTGATTATTTGTTTCATTTCAATATACATGTATGAATAATTTATTAATTAAAAAATTATAGGTTTTGCTCAATATTAGTTTTCATCATTTGGACGGTGATAAATATCCAATAAATAAAAGAAAAAAGAATCTATTTTACCAAAAAATGGAGGGATAAAAATTTATTGAGCATTTACAATTAACCTATGAAATTAAAAAAATATTGAAAATAAGGTTTTGTTTAATCGTAAACGGTCTTATTTATTAACTTAAAGAAAAATGTCTTAACAAAAAAATGAATTACAAAGCAAAGCAAAAGATTTATATCATTAAAAAAATTGAATTTTTATTTTGTAACACTTGTACGATCTAGATAAATCGTACACTCTTAGGTATAAATGTAGCAAGAGGTAACCAAATGCGGATCCACCGGTGGCTATTACGATATCTATACAGTGAACCCCCGATAATTCGGCCCCTTGCTAAACCGCCAGCCCCTGTAATCCGACATGTATGTAACATGTACTAGAGTCATATATTAAACATGTAGAATCTTATCATTAGATCTGTAATTTGTCGGATTACAAATCACATTCTTCTTTGGTTGGTTGGATCACGCATTTTAATGCTTCCCGGATTTTATACCTAATAATGTGAAAGGAGGTTGGTAACTTTAACTAGATATGAAACATTAAGGATAATAACTCTACATTTTGAAATTATGGGATAAATTTAATTATCTTATCTCAGTAAACAAATTGAAAGGTCATATCAACAAAACGCAGTCCTTTTGTAATTTGATCCTTAAAGTATTAAAAAATTTGTCTTTTAATAGGTATAAATCTTTTGGGACATAATAACTGCATGATTACTTATTTTGAACTTCCGTTCACAACAATGTTTTTTAGCTTTATGACTCTACATTTTTTTAATAATAAAATACATAATAATAAACCGTTTTGACATGGTGTTAATATAATGTTTATTTTTTTTGATTACACTGCCAAATAATTCGGTTAATTAAAGTGAACAAGGAATGCTAAATAATTTCAACGTTGCAGACTTTGGAAATAAGGCATATTAAGCAGTTATTTTTATACAGACATTCGTCTCTTACACCTATGCGATATGCGCTAAAGTTTGAGCCAGCTCTACTTTAAAAAGGTAGGAATAATAATTTTCCAAATGATGTCTAGTATAAAAAACTGCAATAAAGGCGTCAGGTAAATCAAACTTCGTTAGATGAGAACGCGTACATTTACAGTAAGTTTTGATATTTTTATTTGGATTCCAAAAATCAGATGGTGATACATTCCTCGAAAACTTTTTCACCTTGTTTTCAGACCTGGATTATTACTGATTACTTAAATTGCAGATCTTATGAAACTTTCCTTTCATCTAAAAATTTTCAATGCTTTATAACAAACATAAGAATCATCATTTTTTGTGTACGATTGTCAGACATTACAAATTTTGATATTTTAGTTGTATTAAAAATTATATCAACTATTGAAGTAAAAATTATATTTGAATATTACTTGTTAATAAATATCAGAACGAAATGGGAAAGATATACACAACTGCCGGGTGGCTATTCTGCACTTTCCTATCATTTCAAACATAAGAAAAGCAATTTAAAAAATAAATATTATTTGTAGTGTAATTTTGATACATTTTTTAATGTTATAAAAGCCTTAATTATTATGCTAATGTTTGTACGCAGAATGTAATAAAAAAAGATGTCATACTTTGATAGTATTGATCCGATTTTATTAAATCCTGTAATAAATGATTTTTTTAAAATTTATTTTTATGTTTTAAACAATTTATAAAATGGACGATAATATTTTTATTGGATTTTCATTATTTTAACAATTAATAAATGTTATTTATATTAATATTTAACATGGGCAAGTTTTATCTTGGGACTGCTTCAAAATTATACTAATCTTCAAATTTCCATATGCCATTTTAATAATTATTTTTTTTTTGGTTTTTTATAATTTTTTTTTGTTCTAACATTATACAAGACGACCAGCGCCTTTTGATTTTTTTAAAAATATAATTAACTTTTAATTAATTTTTTAAATTTATTTTTTAATATTATCCAACAATTGTATAATGTTTCTAAAAGCATAAATTACTTTTATTTACAACTTTTTATTCTAATAATCTAAACATTTATTCAATATGAAATCATCCAATACTCAAAAAATTAATTGAGGTTTTCTTGTTCTCTAAAGAGAATCATCACATTCGTTCGTCGTAACGTAGGTAATATATAAAAATCAAAATAATAATGAGCTAATTCGATTTTGGTGGTGGCTGTTGGAAGGAAATCGAACATACAGATGGCTTCGTAAATGATGTTAGGGAAATGGCTTTAGATTCCAACATTTGCTAAGCTTTAATCGAGCGGCAAATACAATCATTTCATTATTGATATGGTAAAGTATATTGAATTCTGAAAACCCAACAGTAATGCGTGTAAATAGATTTTTAGTCTGTATTGGTTTAATGTTATACCATTTGGAATACGTGTTGCTACCAAATGTTGCTACGTAGCATTCGGGATCGATGAGTTTATTTTAAGATGACATAAACCGAAATACAAGACTAATCTAGTCAAGCGACAGTTTAATAATATTGGATTTCAATAAAAAAAAACTTCTGAAGAAACAAGATCATTGACCATGGTTTTGGGATATTTGTTATCCCCAGGATACGCATTGCAATCATCGAATACTGAAGGAATATTTGCAAGAAATTTAAAAAGGTATATATTTTATGAGTTGAAACCTAAATTTAGTACCTTATTCAACTGAACATATTCATTAATAACAAATTTATGTTGCACTTTGATACAAGTATTACACCTCGGGATACAAAACCATTAAGCTAATATGTATTAAAGTTACTTCCGTGTTTACAAGTATGTTTCGGCACTTGCTCAGATTGTTTTCGAATTCCTGTTTTTACTAAACCCGAAGGACAGTTAATCTGAGCTTTGAGTAGCTTCTATAAAAGCTGAATAGCCAAGAAGTCTAGTAAAAACTCGGCTTAATTTTAATAAACCTCGTAATCTATCAACTTATCTTATAAAATTTATTTCAGATTAAAATTATCAACTTTTTATTCTATACATAATTTGAAACACTCTCATTTCTCATTTAATAAATTGACATGTTTTTGAGTATTTTGGATGATTTAATGCAGAATATCACAAATTTTTCATTAATAATTGCAATTTCTATTTAAAGCTAAATTGTCTAAAAATTTCTCACTGGTAATTTGTGCTATATTTATATTTGAAATGTAGTAATTTTTTCTACTAATTCTACAATTTGTTTAAAGCAAATTATTCTGAATTGTTTTTTTATCTCTCTTATTAATAAATTTTAAATAGTGACTAATTTTAAATACATACTTAAAATAGAATTTATATTTATTGTACTTGAATTGATATTTTGGTTAGCGTATTATTTAATAAAATTTTGTATTAGTTTTTTAGGAGGTATAAAATGGGAGAATTTGACATGAATATTTTCATTTTTATAGTTGTATTAATCAATTTTTTGTATTGTATATCAATCTGCATATTTGGTTCAGAATTTTATGTTCTCCATCTGAAATTTTCTACCCATTGTGGGTTAATTATTAAATAAGTGAGATCAACATATTAAATACATACTTAAGACTGTGGGGGGTCCATAGATAGAATTTGTTAGGGCTTTTCAAGGGCAATGTTTTACGGTAAAGCCAAAAATGAAATAATAAAGTGTCACTTTAGCCTATTCAATCATTATTACAGTCTATTCAAGTAATTGAAACTATGAATTTTTTTCAACCCCACATAGGTTCATTAAGAGCTTTCAAAACTGTTTTTAAAACTCTCAGGTTATTCTAGGATATTCTTATTGATTCATTCTTTATGGGACATAAATTTCAGTTTCTGAATAAAGTATCGTGTTGGAAAATCAGGATATCAGAGCATATTTCATTCGATTTTCAAATTTAAGTGTTCTAGATTATTTTAAATTTTATTATAAATTTTTTGGATCGTTTGGTCGTAAACGGAGTTTTCCGAGCTGAAAGAAATTTATGTTCTTCTTATGAGAATTAAAAATGTTAATTTATCCATACCCCGTTACTCCAACGCGATACTTTATTTAAAACGGTACAATTTTAATCTTTCAATTTTTTTCGAAATTTATTATCTGTGTAATAACAGCTTACAAAATTTTGAAGGTACAAATAGTAGAAATATATAAATTTTTTATTTGAATTTTAGATGAATAAAAATATATATATATATATATATATGGTTTAGTTTTTCTAATTTGAGCTACAATTTGAGCTACAAGAATAAATAAAATTATTTTGACATTTTTTTATTTTTGCAAAAAAATATATATTGTTTTTGTTGAGCTATATAATTTTATTTAATTACAGAGAAATTCTAGTTTTTTAAAAAAATATATAGGGTGTTAATAGTAAAATATTTTTATTTTTTTATTTTTATTGATTTAATTAACACGCTAACAATTCGAGACAAAAAATTTATTAATATAAATATATATATTTTATTTAATATGCATATTGTACTATTGGAATTTCAGGGTTGGAGATAATACTTGTAATATACACGATCACGGTTTCGTGTTAAAAGAAAGTAAATACGCCAAAAAAAAACAAAGGCCGCATATTTGCTCAGAAATTCTATTAAAAAGTAATTATGAGTTTACAAAGATACAGTGGCATTCATAAAGCTTTGAACGTTCTAAAAAAATCCACTTATATAATCTATATTTAGATTTGCATAAACCAATCTCATTCCTTTAAACGATTAATGGTTTTATACACATATCTCGGGATCGGCTCCGAATTCAGAAAAACATAAATATTTCTTTTGCAAATTACTTTTATTATTAAGCCACTCGTTACTTTAAATGAGAATCAATTTTAGCGATTTGAATAAAAATTTTATATAAGTCACTTTTTAACTACTAAGGTCATACAGTGACTACAGTGGATATATATTCTATACAACAACAGTCCACAGCATTCCTATGCTGTCAGCCATCTAAGTACTGATTGTCTCTCTCATATTCTGTGATGCTTTACTTTGGTGATCTTCTGATTGAAAATTTGTTTGTAGATAATATGTAAAATAACAAATTGAATTAGAAAAAAATATATCCCATTTCTGAAAAGTAGAATATAATGAGCGAAACTAAGTGGCCCAGGTATGTGCTTGCCATATTTAGCGATTATACCCATTTGCCATAATTTTTATTTATTAAAATATTTTTAATTGACTAACTATACTTATAAAGTATCATTTTAGGGCATAAAAATATATACTATACGAATACTTACGTCCAATATCTTTTAGTTGCAATGTCTCTCCGTAATTATTTCTTATAGAAATCGATCCAACCCTGATTGGGGATATTTAGAATATTTTTTTTCTTAATTAATTATTATGCATGATATGAGAAATATTGAGAAAAATTCACCTCATAAATTATTAATTACCAACATAATTAATTATATTATTGCTCGTATTTTAAGCACTCACAGCCAATATCGTTTTATTTATTTTTTGTTTTAATTCAGTTCCAAATACGTCCTTTTTTAAAAAAAAACATTACAAGTTTTTATTCATTTCATACTTTTTTCTCTTAAATACGAACAACACCAAAAAAAAAAATTAAATTATTGCTTCTCTCGATATTAGAAATAATTTCATTTAATTGGTAAATTACTCAATATTTGAGTTTGAATTTGCTTCCATGAATATGGTATCAATGGAAGAAGATACAATAAATTTATAAAAAAATTTCTTTCAAGTAAAATGATTGTTCATTTTCTTAATAATTGATCATTTTCATACTGTTTATTTTACGGTTCATAATGTAAAATTTTGGTTATTAAAAGCATTGTAAACATTAAAAAAATTACTTCAGTTCCTTGTTCGTAAAGTAAAGATCCTTTAAATGAGGTAGTAATGAAGTAATAAAACGAACCTAGTAACCATGCTCATTTGTATATGATTGGGTTCTGCTACGTTGATACACGCGAAAGTTGAAAAACTGCCAAATGAATAGTGTAATCTGTAGAATGGTTTTTCATGAATGGTAATTAATAAACAGTATGGAAATGGTACAACTTATGAGACTAAAACTCATAGTAATTTCATTTTCCAAGCATGAAAAGAATATTTTCAAACAACGAAACTTTCCTCTAAAGGAAAACAAAACAAAAATCTTAGATTTTTCATCATATTGGTATCTGTTTAGATTAAAGGAACTCTTAATGGATACTATTTAACAACTTCTAACTGATGTAATCAAAAAATTGTTAAAAATAAAATTGTTAAATTCACACTGTAAAATTGGTTATAAACACACTAATTTTTGTTAAGAAATCCACAGCTATATTAGAGTACATTTCTTTGAAGAAGCACTCTCCTGTTAGAAGCACACTCAAAAAATACTTGTGGCTTGTCGAAGAGGTTTTCTTAAAAAATATTTTAGAAAAATTCTTCAACAACTCCTCCGTTTTCATGTCAATATTGCGCAAAACAAATTTTATAATATTTATTACGTAATTTTTGAGTTGCTCGAAAATTAAAAGATATTACATAAAGGAGTGTGCTTCTACCAGCTGTTGATAATCCCAATTAAGTATCTAAACTATTGAAACATTACTGTTTCTTCATAATTGTATTGATCACATTATTATTAGATTTAAAAACTAATAACTACTTAACTACTTAATGAACTAATAATCTCTAGATTACTTTAAATATACTTTCTTATGATTTAAAATGTTATTGCATATTTGAACTTTTAACAATAAATATACTTAATTGTTTATTCTATTTATATATTTTTTTAAATTAATATAAAATTAATTTAATGGTCTAAGTGGTTAAATAAAAATAAATTATTTTTTATATATAAAATTGATCTTTTTTAATCTTAAATTATTTCAGATGCTTCTAATCCAAGTAAATATTGACATCTACTTTTTCATTCATTGTAGAATATACATACGAGAAAATTTGTTCTTTTTAGAAGTTTAGAGTTGCCTCCTCGGGAGACTCTCGAAATCGTACGACTTAACGACTTGCAGCTATGTAACGTTGATTAAAAATAAAATAATTATTTAAATTCTGAGTATTTAATTATTCTGAGTATATCTCCCGACTTAGATGTTTTATGGTAGTAGAGGTTTTAAGAATTAAATTGTCTTCTCTTTAAAATTGTAGCCTAAAAGTTGTTGGAAACTATAGCATTTTATTTTGATAAAAAGCCTAGAAATTTTATTTTTAGAAAGTATTATGATTCCTGGCATTTTTTCTGAATCCAATTTTCTATGCAATGTAAAAAGTTTTGTAATTGAGGGTAGCTATCTTGACGTGTATCCTAATAGGAATCTTCTCTAAATTATACCACGCGATAATGGGAAGTGTGGGAGTCAACCAAATGAGACATTGTGTGACAAGAGGTAGAAAGCTATTAAGCTTCGTGGTGTCTCATATCAAAATCTAAAGTAGTAATATAATTAATCGGTAATCATTCGTTAATTAGTTTTTTTATTTGTCAATTTTATAAAATGTTTTAGGAAAAAAATTAAAATAAAGTAATAATAGTATTAGAAAATTTGTTCTAGATAGAAAATTGTAAAATTTGATTGTAGCTCCAATATGGCATTACCTATGACACAATTTTTGTTTGTATGTATGTGTATATTTTATATAAATGTGTTGGAATATTCACTTTCCCTTTTCTGTCATTTCGAAAATGATTCGGTGGACAAGGTGTATAAGTTAAATAAAGAAAAATTACATAGTAGTCAATATTTTAAGTACTGGATAACTGACGCGAAAAAATATAAGATAATACATCTTTTCTCGTATGTTTCTGGATTTAAACGCTACTCCATTTCAAAGGTAAAAAAAACGATTAGTAAAAGCATCTGAGTAAAGCATTTCAATTCCTGATTTAAAACTACAAACTTAATGTTTGTCATTTGATGACTTACGCGAAATAAAATGTGATGATAATTCTTGGTATTCTAAAGAATTATCAATCTTTTTTGAGTACATATTTTCAAACAAAACGGGCATACAGTTGGGGCTACTATCATAAAAACTTTTATTTGATTATTCTATAGCAGAATCAGCTCGCTTTGTCTTATACTGTTACTCAATTCATCACGTATATTATTGGAGTTACTATTTACATGATGTATATACGATATTTTATACTTTACATATTTGGGTTCTTAGCAAGTTTTTATCCTGGTTAAGTCAATGATTGTCCTGTCTGCTTGGTACATACTGAACACCTATACCGTATTTTATACCCGAATCTTTTGAAACAATTATTGTAATTATTGTGTAAAATGTATTAAAATATGATTTTATTACATTTAATTAGTAAGTGATTCTGCTAGTATTGTAATAAATAATTCAAAATATGTACTCCAAAGATATTTTTACTCATTTTGAATTATGGCAGCAGCTGTATACATAACAACACATTTTTTTTTTTGCATTTTACAAAAAACACAGCCAACTTTCAGCAAAACAACAATGCAATTAATTTTTGCCTTTGATGTGAATCTTTTTTATTTTTGTTATTGTAGATTGCTTTCAATTAAAATTGCACACATAAATTTTTTAAATTTATTTTCTTACTTACGTAATAAAATATTTTTTGAAACACTTTCTTGTGGGTGTATAATAATTTTTTATTTTTTTTGGTAAATTTCGATTAAATTATTTGAATTCATTTTCCTCATATAGAACAGCTTCAGCTGTTGAAAGTAATCGCTACGTATTCGATGCACTATTTACTCGTTGGAGGGCTTCACTGCGTCGTGGGAAATGTTGAGGTGATACGGGTGGACTTGGTTGTGGTGTACATGGTGCTGAGCATCCAGCCATGTGTAACTCGACACGCGATGAAGATCTTGATGGTGGTGCCGAGCCTGTGTAAGAATGAAATCCTGCAGGGCTTGATCTATAAAGAAATAAATACGATTAAATTGTCATGAAATTTTTCCGTTGAAAACAAATTATTTCAGAAATAATTCAGTTAATAGTTGTATGGTTTGTGTTGTGTTGATTTGTGACTGGTCGTTTAAAAAAATTAAACAGCAGACGCTTGTCAGTAGTTGCAGAGTCCTCAAACTTACCAATTGATCTTAAAGACATCACGAATATCAGTTTATTTCAATTAATTTATTGTTTTAGCTTAAAAATTTATTGGTGCATTCGATTTATTTGAGTTAAATTATCAAAATAATGAAAAAACAAAAAGGGCGATATTGAACGCGATTGCACAAAGTATTTGTATTTTTGTGAACAGAAAAATGTATTCGGTCAACTAATATAGCTAGTTTGTTAGAAACTGATGGCCAGCAAATATTTCTAAATAATTTTTTTTGTAGCTAATTAAATATATGAGCTGCAATATGTGATCCACATATACTAAAACTTTAGAAGTTTTGCCTTCAGAAGGTTAGCAGAATATTACATTTTGTTCAGCAATAAATTGTTTTGAAATAACAACACAAATAGAGTAGTTGATACTGCGATTGTTATATTTCACAATCAAAATGTGAAACAAGACTCATACCATAATAAAACTCAAAAATTGATTTAAAAATGAAGAATTTATAGGTTCTCAAATATTATTTTCCATTTTTGTCTTGAAAAACAACTTTTTATAATTAATCTTTATGGACATACAAGGTTGTGAGTGATGTAACCTTCGAACATCAGGGTTTTCGTATGTGCATCCGTTCTTATTTTTATGGGTTTTTAAAAAATAACGTCAGTGCTAATGAAGTGGAGATGCTTTAATTTAAGAAATAAAGAAAATTTAGTCAACATTCTTATTTCGATATCTACTATTACTAGTGACACTGTTGCACAATTGATCTGAATCGAAGGTCTGTACTAATTCTATCAAAAATATCGTCTATTTAATCCTATTTTAATAACAGGTAGGATTTAATGGTTAATAAGTTCTAATCTGGGTAGTTTAATCATAGGGTAATTGTAAAATCCAAAATATTACCTGGTGATTTAAATCACAATGGAAAATTACGATTAAGTAGAAAGTATTAATATGTATAATGAATAATATTATCGAAATCCATTTGTTTGCGATATCAGAGATGTTGCGATACGCAAATATATTTTCTGTTGACGAATTTTGAAATCTTGCTGACCGATTAAGTATTTTTCAGCGTGACTGTTTATTGGACAGACATAATATTACAAGCAACCTGTATTGGTTAAATTGTTGTAAATATTTATGCTTGTTTTGCAGCTGTTGCACCGTGATTTTTTATTATTTCAAGAAACATATTTTTATGCTGCTTTAAGACAAATTTTCGTGGCGAACCATTTAAATTATTCTCAATATAAAAAGACTACCTTAAAATATAAGTATTGAAATATAGAAATACAGAAAAAAAAATGATCTAACTAATTTTTTAAAAAATAATCTAAGAAAAAAATATATCTGAAATTGTTCTATAAGCTATGTTCGTTCACTATGTGGAACGTGCAGGATTCTAGCATCTATTTCCAAATACCAAATTACATGTCATTAATCATTAAGATCATAAAAATATTCATGAAGGCATGCCAGAATTTTTTTAAAATAAATATACAGGATGTATCAAAATTATAGGAATTAAAAAAAAAATGTAAATGTCTTTAAGATATACTACGGGTAAAATCTATTAGAAATTCATTCGTTCATTTTATCGCTTATTCGAGAATACTGAAGTATATTTATAGGGAAATTAATATTATTACCGATGCAGATTTAATGTATATATTTAGACGAAGAAATGGATAGCTTAAATCTAGAATTCAAGGAAGTAAGACTTTTAGTGGCTTTATTAAATTTTTTTAGTGCTTGTTATGAGGTTAGTTTTTCAAATTTTCTGTTAATTTTCTTTCAGTATTCTTGAAGGTATTAGATAGATAATCATTAACTGAAATCTGTCACCATTTCTTGCCATGTGTATATTTTTAGAAGAATAAAGAGCTTTGGAGTATTTGCAGAAAGATAACGATCGGGCAAATAAGCATTGTCCAATAGTTAATGTGTATACAGAAAAGTATAAAGTGTCATTTTTTATCGGGTCAATAGTAATAATTCACTTATTACATGCATCATTAGGCTACAACAAATGAAGAACGAAAAACAAAGCTTTCTCAAACCGAAGTAACTAGTAGAAGTGGTGCAGGGCTGTTAGAATATAGCTTTTTTTGGTGGTTTTCACTCATTTTTAAGATAAGGTGAATAAAAACTATTACTAGGTTATCACAACTATTTAAATTTAATATGGAGACAACGTGAGAATTAATCTCGAAAATTTTAAGATATACCAATTGCATAAGATTCGGAAGGCATGCTTTAATTAATTTAGAATCCGGGTTACCAAGAAAAATGCCACAACGCATTACGATTAACGCATTATTATAATAATCTGTTCAAAATTACAAGCTTTTATTTTATTAAAGCAGTAATTAATTATATTTATATAATTAAATTGAATGCTAGGAAACCAGTGCAAAAATGTAAGCTAGTTATAAAAACTAAAATCAATTATTTAGTACGTATAAAAATGTTATTCGAAGATGGTATCCAATTCATAGTAGGATCCAAATTGTTGATGAGACTAATAGAGTCTAATCATCCATTGTTCCTATGATTGTTTTAATTGGTATCATGTCGATGGATATACCCTACTTTTCCTATAAAATCTACGCGATAATAATTTGCGTAATAAAAGAATTTTGCAGTGCATATAGGGTAAAAAGCTAATTTATTATAAAACTTACATACTTTTGAAATAACGGATAGACGCATAAGTAAAAACAAAAGAAAAAAAACACCAAGTTGATACAAAAAGTCATAAATTAATTAGAACTGTTCTTGTTTCTAACATTTATTGTGTAGATAATATTTTTGTGGAGGCAATAGTAAGTATAATAAAAATATTTTCAAGAAAATAAATTATTTGATAATATGAATTTTTATTATAAAGTTAAAAGAAAACAATGAAAGTATCGTTTGTCGTCATTAAAAAAAAAACTGTAGAGGATTTCGAAAAGAAATGAACAACATATTATATATATATATATATATATATATATAAGTACTAACATAAGACTTAATTACTTTTCACTTATCCTATATTTAGGATATTTTTGGAGAAGTTTTTGCAATTTTTTTCTGTGCAAGTGAATATTACGACAAAAATACGCTGCTCCGAAAGGCATTTTTTTATTACAAATTTTGACTTTATCTTATTCTTAGGACTTAGGGATATAAAAAACAAACCAGTGTTTTAATAATTTTAAAATTTAACTGTATAAACTTTCGGATCCGTTGAATGATAGTTATTGTTGCTTATATCCGTCAGTTTAATGTTTTTCGAAACTCCCTACATTTAACGAAGTTTTTTATTATTTTGGTTAATAATAATAATAGTTAAATATTATTTTGTTTAGGTTAAAAAATTTCTTAGAAATTATGGCCAATAAATATGAATCTTTTAATCCAATGGAAGAGAGATTGTATGCCATTTGAAATTTGTATAAATTTTGAAAATATTTTATACACTCATAGAATTTACATAAAATATAAAGGTATATACAACATACCTTGGTCGATTTACCGATGACGTGCTACAAATACTTGGACTACGTGAAATATCGGCTGAAGTGCCACGTTGATTGCTTTTACGACGTCGTTGACTGGATGATGTAGTGGATGTCGATCGTCCACGACCACGACATACACCTGTTGGACACGGTACTCCAAGTGGACATTTACCTTCACAAATGTTACGTGCTAATAATAAACGTTCATACGAATCTAACATAATTGAACATTGTTCTTCGTCGTTTGCAACTAAGGCTAAACTTGGAAAACGTTCTTTTAAGCGACGACGTTCATCAAATAAACGATTTGATTCAAAATCTTGTAATTGACGTTGAAAACCTAAATTTGGATTTGCAACAGCACGTCCTGCACGTACCACTTTTAATGCCTCTTTCCATGATAGTGATGTTACGGACATTATGTATGCAACGGCCACTGTTACACTGCGTGACATTCCAGCAAGACTGTAACAAAAATAATATAATAGAAAATAATGCATAATTTTTTTTTTTATCACTTCAATTGAAGTGTCTTTAGTTCACGACCATCAATTTGAAGTTATTTTTTAAAATACCTTAAAACAGCCAATATACGTAAGGGAGATCTATAATATGGATAGTTATTTATTAAATTCGCGTGAAGTAAATATATAAATGCATATTATCGGTTTATTATTTTAAATAAGCACGGGTTTATCAAAATTTGACATATTTATTCAACATTTTAAATAACCAGAACAAACAACAAAATGGAAATTTCAAATATTTAACATTTAATTTACATAACAAAATAGTATTTAACCTCCATAACCATGGTTCATTATAAAACATATTTTATGAGATTATGTTAAGGGATTTGTGGTGGTGTTGTATTTAAATTAAAAGTAAGCAAAATTTAAGATAAACAAACTTTTATTGTCAGGCTACTCGAAATAATTCTTACGTTATTTTTTATTTCGTAAGTGACTAACAGTGTTAATTATCTTGGTATTTAACATTATTAAAATGCACGAAATTCATATATTTGTGTCTACTATCTAAAAAATGGTTAACAAAAATCTTGTTCGTTTTGAGGGTTCCGTATCCAAAGAGTAAAACGTGACCCTATTTCTAAGACTCCGCTGTATGCCAGCCTGCCTGCCTGCCTGTCACCAGGCTGTATCTCATGAACCAGGATATTTAGACAGTTGAAATTTTCACAGATAATGTATTTCTGTTGCCGTTATAACAACAAATAAAAAACAAAAAACAGACAAAAATTTAAGGGTGGGGATTTATAGATAATGGTACGGGTAACCCAAATTTTATATGGCTATGTCTCGTCGGTTTTGGAGTATATCGCCAAAATATGAAATTTTGCAAACCTTTTTACAGCAGCAGCATTTATTGTAATGTGAAATGAATTGAATTGAAATGCTTTAATACAGGTTTACTTTATTGTGCAAAACATTTATGATTAATCTGCCGTGAAAGTTTGATATGTAATAGAATTATTATAATGGTAATCGTGATATGATAATTATTGTTTACACTTGATTTAATAATTCGTATGATTTAGTTAAATGTGTATTACAGAACAATAAGTATGAACCATTTGTTCTGTTATATACAGAAATACAAGCTGATGTTATTGTCTTAATCAAGGTGGTTCTTATCAGAGATTTTAAGCAAACCGATATGGGCGCACCGGTTGCTGTTATACTGTTGTTAATTTGATAACAGTTTACACAATTTACAATTCAGAAGAAAATTGTATTTTATACCCTGAGGAGTACCTTAAATTTACTTTAAATAATGTACAACCGTCACCAAATTACCAACGAGTAACATCTCTTCAGAGAATCATTACAACTAGCTAATCCATACTGATGGTGACTACTTTGTAGTGGAAATACGTATTTATAAAAATATAAAATAATTTGATCTAGGAAATTGGGGCAAAAAATCGAAATTTATTAATAATTATAAAAAATAAAAAAAATATATAAATTTGAAATAGAATTGTATGTAACTAAGATATCTTTGTGAATAAATTTTAGCTGATTTCATTTTTTAGAGGTATGTAGTCTTTATTAGATTTTATCTCTCTGGTTAAACATATAAATAATTGATCCTACAAAAAATATATCCTTTGGTTATGAGAGACAAAATAATACAAATGCATTAAATAATGATAATATTGAATCCGGTTAACAGTGTTTCAATTTTAAATAAAATATATGATCATATAAATTGTACGTTGCCTATATGTGGTATTTGAATTACCAAAGTTAACAAACTTCCATTGTATTTTATGGTTATATATAATTTTATAGTATGAAAGCCTATTCGGTATACCGTAGCATGTATAAGTATATATTATTCTCTATTATAATTGTAGTATGAATAGTAACATTGGCGTAGAAATATCGAAAATAGATATTATTTTAAACAGGTCTCGTAAAAAAAAACGTTTTTTTTAACAAAAATTTAATAAAGTTCTACAATTGGTGAAACATTTTGAAAGGATTAAAACTTTTAAGGAGATTTGGATAAATGTATGATACTTGAAAATACTTTGAGCCTTACAACTCATATTTGATTTAAAAGTCATTTGACACTTTTTATTTCTAAAAATTTAAAAATTATTTGTATTCTTAAATGTAAGAATACATTATGTCCGTATTGTACGTAGTGCTAATTTTTAGATACGAAAAGATTTGACAGCCTTTGTTGTAAAAAGAAAAAAAAATAGATCTAAATTCGGTTTGTCACAATAACTGATTTTTCAGCATATTCGAATATACCGAAGTAGGCCGATTTTGATGAAACTTACACTGTTGTCTATATTATAGAAAAAATCATTGCAACACGGTATTTAGTTTCTAAAAAATACGCGGGCAGGCATACCTACAGATATACAAACATAAAAACTTATAAAAAAATTTATAAAAGATAGTACTAATTTAGAAGGCCATTTAAACTAACATATACGAATATTGTACAATTTGAATAATATTACATCCATGCCGATCGAATTGACATCCTCCGTTTATGTTATCTCATACTGAACTAACTGGATATGCACAATATGTAGGTAATTCATAAATAATAATATAATTATGCTTTGGTTTACGTATTAAACCTTGTATAAATTCAGGTAAATTGAGATGTCTTCTAACAATGCCGATAGAATTTTTGATTTATTTTAAATTCTTAGCATTTGAATGGGCTATATTATTATAATATTTGGCAGTTTTTATTTCTATACAATTTTACTAGAACTGATTTATATATACAATAAAACTAAAGCCTTATCTAACATAGAATAGCTAATGTTTAAGAAAATTTATTTTCGATTTATCTTCATTATCTACATTATAAGGTTTTTGGCAAAAACTTTGAGACAAAATTTAAAAATATTAAAAATTTTACAAAATATTGTTCGATAATTAGTATTGGCCTATAAATAATAAAAAACTTCAACTGTGTTGTGATTTTTTCAGGCGTTATAGCTATTGTTTCAAGTAATTTTTAGTCTTTATAATTTCAGAATCAAAATATGATGAGATGCAAAATAATGATGAATAATAGTTTCTGAGAAACTCAATGGCTCCCTTGAAAAATTTGAATTAACGTTTCGTTGGCAAAAGTATGACGCATGTTTCGCACTTTATTTTAAATGGAAATATTTAACCAACTACTCATCTTATATAGATCATAATTTAGCTTCTATTTGTATGTGTTTTAACATATATACAGATCAATTTTAGAATCACTTTTCATACGGAAATTAGGAAAATCAATATTAAAATATACTTATATAGAATAAAAACATACATATACTGTTATAGCGAAAGTTTGTGAGTATGTATGTTTTCATAATCTTGCTGTTTTTGTGGAAAACGTAACAAGTAAGGAATTCAGGATCAAATATAAAATGAGATTTAATACATATCAACACTTGTCCTGCTTTCCTCTAATTTCTCATAGGAACAGCAGCCCGGCTCGTAATAAATGTAGAATACTATATAGAATATAAATGGAATTATATACGACTGTATTGTTGATAAACACTAGCGAGGGAAGGCATTCATGAAAGCATTATGTATTAATATATGATAGCTTTTAAGGATTATACAGAATGCTTCAGTGCATTTTGATATTTTAATCAAATAATTTCTCTTAGATTGGTTTTACTCGGATTCCATGTACTTTTAAATGTTTCTACTTTTTAAGTATACTTCAAATTTACTTTTTTTAAAATCTTATAAGAGTAGAAATCATCGTAAATTTATGAGAGTAGAAATAATATATAACTAGATACTTTATCCCACAATTTAGCCTGCAAAAGATTAGTACTTCGTATAATTTATTTCAAAAAGGATCAATTTGTTACGACCAAATGTGCATTAAAAATAGTTCACAAAATTTTTACAGATTCTCACGAACCCAATGCACTAAACCTCTACAAAAAATTTGTAATTGAATTCCTCGACAAAATATTTTTTAACTACGTTCAATATTGCAATTATTGGTAGTGTGTTTTGTTTAAAAGATATGTTTTGTAGAAAAAGGAAATTATTTTATTTGTCACCTTATTTCGGTATTTACATCCAATTTATTGGCACACTCAGTAAAAACTTATAATATGAAAACTAACTTGAGAATTTTGAATAAAATTAATTAATAAAGTCGATTTAATTAAGATAAATAAGTTGTAAAACTAATTTTGAGCTTTATGAATGTGATAATTATAAACCAAACTTTTACACGTGCATTACACATTATTTTGCATTTTTTCAGGTATATTGGTTGTAAAAAAACTTGGCCTGAGTGAGCACGAATCACTTAGCCTTAATTTTCATTAATACATAATATTTTGTATATTTAAAGTAATAAACAACAAACTGAATAACGAATGTAGCAATTTATTGAAATAGGAAGTTAGTGATCTGGTACAAAAGAATTATATACTCAACGGCTTATATATTTCTGATCGCCACTATATAATCATAAAAGAAGAGAAGGTATGTAGAGTATAAATAACAAAATGCCTGATGCAGAACCATGATTTCCATGATTCTCCACATTTTGTTTTAGATAGTGGAACGTTTCCATACATATGTGTCATGGGAATATTTTACTATTACTATGTTTTCATACACGTATGTTCGTTCTATCCGAATAGATAAGTTCTTCTACGGACTGTATATTGCACAGGGTACGTACGTATATTTATTCGAAAAATAAAGAATTAAAAAACAAAAAAAAAACTTCAATACAAAAGTTGTTGACATAAGGATGGTTTATGAATGAGAACTCTAGGATGTTTAGAATAAATTTAGATTTTTGTCCCAATTTCCTAGATCAAATTATTTTATATTTTTATAAGTACGTATTTCAACTACAAAGAAGTCATCATCAGTAATGATTCTTTGAGGAGATGTTACTCGTTACTAATTTGGTGACGGTCTACATATACGTATGTTTGTGTGTGCGCAATTTATACTTTCCAAGTATCTATCAACTAATCAGCATCCACGTCTTTATAGTTGAAATACGTATGTATAAAATACTAAATAATATGATCTAGGAAATTTGGGCAAAAATCGACATTTATAAGGATGGTCGATTGTTTTGTAAAATTCCGCAAATTATTTGATCTTATATTTAAAATGATATTTTACAATATTTTTTTTTTTAATATTCAGAAATAACTATTACTGTATAAAATTATTTACATTGTATTTTTAATTAGTAGATAATTAAAAATAAATACAAGTAATTTGACTTGGAATTCTATATAGATCAACAGCCAATGAAAATTTTTTAAATTATGTGTAAGAGTAATTCACAAATAAGTTTGTCATTCTAGACTGACGGTAATCTATTCAGTATTCATATTTAATAAAAAATTAATTTTACATAATACAAATTGTATTTGATTGAAATCACCTTCTTTATGTTTGAATGTCGAAATCAGGTCATACATTTCAAATCACCGATTTGTGTTGAAGAAAATTCAAATGTTTATAAAAATACAAATAAATTCCAGCAAATTTCAAAAAATTCGGAAAACGCGTTAGAAAATGGAACAAACTTAGAAAGATAGATATATATATATCTGTATGCATAGTATATACATACAGATTCACTTTGTTCGGTCAATTATTTTTTAGGGTGTTTGGGGAATCGATCTTTTTTACTTGAAAATTATGAATTTAACCTTTCAATGAGTTTTTAATTTATGTGGGATTATGTATGTAAACTTTTTGGTTCTATTCATTTACAACGTCAATAGTGGTTCTCTTTAAATTTTTGGTACGTATTAACCTTCAAATTGATGGATCCACAAACAATTTATAAAGTTGTGAAATAACTTACCAATGTATTAGAACATTTCCATCACGTAAACGAGCTGCATGGATGAAATCGTTGCACAATGGAAAATATTGTGTTAGATTCTGTTCGGGTGTGTCTGATGCCAGCACACATAAATAATGTTTGTCCTGAAACGAAATAAAAAATGTTATGTATTTTACAAACAAGTAACTAGGAGAGCTCCGTTGAGCAGTAAACAGTTACGATGATCTCTTTAAGAAGTAAATATAGGCCATACTGCTTTCTCATTATTGATTTATGCGTTTAAGCAATTGATAAAAACATAATTTTTGGAAATTTGTAATTATGAAGCTCCACCCCCTACAGTAGAATTTCTAAATGATTCTTATTTATGATTTGAACATAATAATTATCTTCAAAAAGAACCGTTATAATAATTACACATTAAGACGTCGAATGCTACTTATTGAACACCTTAAGACTTCAAGTGAAAACTACAGTGGAACATTGATAGATACATAAAAACCAAATGAAAAATCGTCTAGTATACGCAGCTACTGAGTATTGAACTCAGACTTTTATTTCTCTGTCCAAGACCTTTATCAATCAAGTCACAGTTGATTGATGAATTCTATAAATTTAAATATAAGCATATCTTATAAATAAGGACTTACCGAATGTAATCTTCGAGCTGTATCGTGTATTGCAACTATATGTGTGATCCGATATTTATCTAACTGAGCTGCATCTTTTGAATCTCTATAATTTCCGACATAAAGTCCAGGAAGGACCTGTAACCAAATAAGAAATAAATATTATTAACAGTAAAAATAATATAATAATAAATATAATGCTACTTTATTGATTTTTAATAAGAGATAAGCTATTATGAATATGAGTTAAAATTTTATACGCTTTTTCTTTGATATGCAGTTGAAACTTACCTTTAAAGCTATCAATTTCAAAACTTTACCTAAGAAACCTTTTAATGAGAAAGATTCTAAAAAAAAGTTCTCAAGCTATCATTTTATAGCAATCTTTGGTATTATTTTATAAAAAAAAGTTTTTAACTAAACAATTTTTAACAAATCAATTTGGGAATGTAATTAGAAGGAAATCAAAAATCGCATTGAATTAAAACATTGATATAAAAATAATTTTTATAATAGACTAGCTGTTAGTACCTAGCTTTGCATGGTAGTTTAAGTTTTCCTTAAAATAATTAATTAAAATAAATGAAAATTATACATTAAAAGCAAATTTTCTATCAATCCGTAAGACTCTGCCACCCCTGCTTAATTATCCAACAGATTAGCCCGTCTATTTCCAAGGCATAGATCGGTTGACTCTCAATATACTATCGGTGTTCAAAATATCTAAATATATCACTTTTCTTAATTAATTAATTTTTTTAGAAAACTTTCTAATGCACAAAACCAAATTAATAATTACGCAAAAAAATCGTTTCATTAAAAAAAAAAAAAAAATCAAAATTCATATATTTTGTTGTTTATTTCATTCTACTTTTGAGGTGGAAATAATTGACGTTTCTTAATAGTTCTTTAACACCTTTCAATTTTCATGACGCCATTTAATATTATAGACTATATTTCAATATCCAAACGCAATAAAATAATATAGACTATATTTCTACGATACTAAAAATAACAAATGCTATGATATCATTCAAACTAAGTGTAATTAATAGAAAATCAATAATAAATTGTTTTATTTTTATTCTGTGTATATTCAAAAAGTGAGTTTATCAAAAAAATTGTATTTCAAACAGTGTTTATTTTAATGGTTGAACCGTTATCAGTCAGCATTCAGTTTCTATTATACTTCTCACATTTAATTTTTAAATAGTTTAAGAATATCTTTTAAATGGTCAAAAGACTGGAACTATTTATGTCTTACTATCTCTATTAAGTTTACAGTTCGTTATAAAAGTTCAAATTTATTAAATATAGAAAAAAACATACTATAAATTATTTTTAGAAAATTTATATCCTTGATTATGATGATCGAATTTGGAAAATAATAAAGTTCGCTCATGCAATGTCAGCTATCACAATCCGTTAAAAAAGCGTTGTTATTTGAATTCCCGAAGGTTTTATATCTTTTTAAATATCCTTCAATATTGTCACTTAACAATGATAATATACATGTAAAAACATTTAAAAGATGCATCACAAAATGTCAGGAAATGAAAACAACAACAATCTTTTAACGGATTATGAAAGCCAATGAGATTAGCAAACTTTCTATTTTATTTTTGATCAGATATTCATAATTCCTTTGGCAAATTTTTTGCATATATTGTCAAATAAAATGAAAATTTTTGATTTTCAAGCACATTTTAAAGGCTATTTATACTATCGGATTATGAAAGCTGGTAAGAGGAGTATGCTTTCCTTACTCCCGTTTTATATTATATTTTTTCACTTTCTGATTTTTCTGATTTTTTATATTTTTCGCATAAATTTTTAAATAAAATAATAAATTTGGATGAAAAAATTTTAAATCAAGAATAAATGAAGCTATTAAAAATGTTTTTTTTTCCCATAATTGTAGAGAATGCCATCCAACAATTTTGTCTATTTTCGTCAAAATGGGAGATGTATCAGCGCCCCAAATTTGATTATTTGGTATGGAATGACGACCCAATGTTAAAAATTTAAGTCGGTAAAATAGCCTCTTGTTAAATTCTTGTAATATAGAAAACGAAATGTCAAGTCCATTACGTTACATGCACATTATCTAAAAGAGTTATTCTCACAAAAAGAAATCAATAGACGTTGATAACATTATCAAAACACATTATTTGTTATAATTAAAAAGTTGTCTGGCATATTTTCGCTTGAAATGATTAAATTTTTTTTATTAAATGAGTATAAAAACTGTGTCCCATATTTGAAAAAAAAAGACATTACACTACTTTTGTTTTGCCTATACTATCTGAAATTAAAATCATAAATAGTATTTTTTTTAGCTTTTAGTCCGTTAGAAATAATTTCCTTTACTTCGACGAATTTTTGTACAGAGTGAACAAATTTTTAAAATTTGTGATAGTAGTATTTTAGGGAGTAGGTAGGAATCTGACTTATTAACGTTATCGAAGGCATCTACACCTACCATTTACAATTATTAAAATATATTTTTATCGCGGAAATATTCACCTACCAGTGAAAATTCATTTCAGAGGGCAATTCCATTGGTTAAATTTGAAAAGAATTAGTGAAGGTTGGTACCTATTCTTTGATGGTGTTATTTGTATATTAGAGTTAAATTTGAGCTGAATTTGGACCTATGGGACCTAATGGAACAATTTCGCTCATTTACGAACTTAAACTCACCTTTTGTGCTATCTATAATAAGCTATCTAAATTTTAACTATCTTTTTTCGTTTTCGAGCTATCGTTATGACAGTCAGGCCCAACCATGTTTTTGGAAACAATTTCTAAGAATACCAACATTTCAAATATTCTTCTAAGTAAGCCAAGAAGACAGAAATTTTTTGTAATCGATTTGAAATGTTTTTCTTTTAATTCCCTGCCTTTTTGAAAAATTACTGAAGTTACAATTTTTGTATATTTTTGGGTGAGGTCCACAGATCACAGAGCTGCTAGTATATTGACACAAGAATGTTTATATACTGTGTATAAGAAATGTAACTGGTAGCAGTGATTGCTACTTTAGCATTGATATCTACTCTATAATAGAGTTACTCTACTTTTTTCCTTTATAAATATTCAATCTCAATACATTACGTTCATCCAACATGAACATGTCATACAAACATACAATCAGAAGAGAATACCTTTTGTTCAATTCCTTCTATAAATATTTATCAAGAACGAATTCAATTGAGAGATTCTGTCTTTTTGATGTTGTTGTAATTTCTAGATGATACAATCTTTACAGAATAAACCATGTTGAAATTGATCATTACGTTTCACTATTTTTCGATTATTGTTATCAACTATTTTTCGATTAGCTGAATTAAATATGTGGATTTTATTATTACAAGACGATAGATTCAAAAATTTGTTTTTTAGTAGATTGTAAATATTAAGCCTTATTACGTGCTGGAAGTTTCTAATCATTGATCGAATAAATTTGTTAATTAACTTTGAGCAATTTCCTATATTAAATCATACACCATTCACTGAGTTATGCTGTGTGCTATTTCTATGCGGTCAGTGAGTGATCCAAGTACCTCCTGTAACTGATGTTCCTTAACTTTGGTGATCGATTGAGATCGATATTTACATTAGTTACGTATTATTGTATTCAAATTTAGTGTAAAGATAGAACTAGTTTAAAAAAAAATAGAAATAAGTAAGTACTTTTCACACTTTTTGATAGACATTACATTTTGTTCAACACAAAGAATACAGAAGAGCATAATGACAGAGCATGGTATATAGTTTTTTTTATTTTTTATAAAGTGCTTAAAGCATAAAAGAGATGGATGATACTTGATTCATAAATAATGACAAAACAATTTTGTTTTTCTTTTTTTACAAGTAAAAATTTTTCTCTTAAAGAATATGAAAAAATACAAAATAATATTTTTGTAATTTTCTCTTTTAATTTAAATTTTTTTGTAAACCACTAAAGATATGAATCGCTTTTAGGGTTATTAAAATATTTTTGATTTCAAAACAAGACAATCAAACAAGATTTACTTTTAAGTAAAAATAGGCAAGGGATTATAATACACAAACTTTATAGTCCTAATTTAGTTTTAGAAAAAGTTTATCAACTAATGGACCCTGTTACTTATGTTTGATAAGATTTGCTGCAAATATAATTGTACTGTTGAAAAATTGATTTAATTTCCTACCTGAAACAAATACTAAATTATTATTTTGTTTGAACTTTCTAGGGTTTTCCAAGACCGAAACATAAAACTTTATCAGTTTAGAAAGGCGATCAATTTCATGAAAACCATGTTCAGAAAATTACCTTAATTGAAATGTATCATTTATTGAGCTAGCTTTCTTCTTTAATGGATAAAAGTGGTTTTAACTATTGAAAGCTGTTGTTTTAACAAACAAAATTGCTTTGCATAATTTATAAATATTGTTGAAATGGTTCATTGGTTTTTTGGATGGTGGAACTAAAAAAAAAACGCAGTAAAAACAAGTTTTTATTGTCTGATTCATTAACAATAATTATAAAAGTTTAAAACAGAGACCATATACCGATTTTTATTTATATAATGATAGGAGCCAAATGTTAGAAGAATCAAAAATAAAGTTTATAGTTTAAAAAATAAAAAAAATAATGATAAAATCAAACTCAATCAAACTCTTAATATCATTTTTATGCCTCATTAAATATCATCATTTATATCATTCTATTTGTACCATACATGATATTTTTGAGGCGTTACCATGGTAGTGTTATAAAATTTCATTGATGGGATTTAACAATCAACTGGATAATACAATAATAAACATTTTTATTGCTGCATCTTGTTCAATTTTCAAATCAAAATCTATAATTAATTATTTATCAAGAATTAGAGGATGAAGAATCGTTGAAAACATTCAGACTAAGCTATTACTTTGCAACGTTTCATGTTCTTTGTAAACCGTCACCAAATTAGCAACGAGTAACATTTCGTCAGAGAATCAGTACAAGTAGCTAATTCATACTGATGATAACTAATTTGTAGTCGAAATACGCATTTATAAAAATACAAAATAATTTGATCTAGGAAATTGGGGCAAAAAATCGAAATTTAACTTTACCATAGTTTTACGCTATTCAAAATTTACAAATGGTAACTGGTCGGATTTATATTATCGGATGATAAAAATCGAATTTATAAAGGTGTAATATTAACCAAACAGGTTACTCAAACTTTCCTCTGTCTATTTTAATATTAATACAATAATTTAATTTATCAGCAACTATTGGCTATAATTCCAACATGTTTGGAATCTTTGGAAAGGACATTTTACAGCTCAGGAAGATATGAAAATTTGAATAACAAACAAAAACATTTCAAAATATTATGCTTTTTGTAGCCACTGCACCTGTGCACCAAAACTGTAGCTACATAAACATAAGTTTAGTAAACAAACAATTTATTCTATTGGGAAAACAATTCAAATGAGAAAAATATTGTGACGGAAAGTGAATGCTAGTTGTATGTCGTTGAAATAAACAAACAAAAGGTATAGCGTGGTCAAGAGAGGTAGAAATTCCCAAGAATTATGCGACGGATTTATTTAAATCTGCCGATATTGCATTCAACGGCATTAAAATGAAAGTTCTCTAGTTTTTTCCAATCATAAAAATCAAAAACATTTAATTTATTGAAAAAAATATCTTTAAAAAATTCACAAATATCTTTGGGACAATTTTTGGTTGTAAATTTTTTTATAGCATTGCAAAAAACTGATTCAAATTTAAAAAATTCTTTCAACTTTACATTTAAAAAATTGTTATTTTGAACACAATGCATTTCGAAATTGAACAGTAATAAAAATGGAGACCTGAAAATGATATGGAGAGCTGAAATTCTATGTTATTTAGTAAATGAAGTATTCAGATAAGTTATCGCAATCAGAACTTTACCTTAATTGACTCCACTTGTAGACAAGGTTATTACATATGTAAGTAGAATGTATACTTGGATTTACTGTTCTTCAGCTGTTCGAAGACAATAAATACTTTATGGGCCGTTTTGTGGTCATATAAAATTTACTATAAAATATTACTGTATATGGGCTTGCAGGTTTATGTAGGATATAGACACAGAATGTTTGTGAAATACTGAGTGTAATAAATGAAGTTATTTTTGAATAAATTTACTTATATATTAATTTGATTAATTTGATATTTTAAATGTAGAATTTTTTCGAAATATTCTGCCTGTTGGTCGTTAAACTATGTATGAAACCCAAACTACAATAAACTAACCAAAATTTGTTAGTTTAAATATTATTAGATTTTCCACCTTCGATTATTTATAGAATTGGTGTATATATTTGTAAAACTGTATGGGACTTTAGTATTATAAAGTTAAGACTAATGTTATGGGATTGAAGCAATATATAAAATAACAAAGTTTTAATACTTTGTACTATTTAAATAGTACTGTGTTTTTACAATATTGAAAAAAAAGACGTTTTTATGGTGAAATAAAAAATTAATTTTGTTTTTCTATATAAATATTTAAAATGAAAAATTTATTTATTACTTTCGTATATTTTGGATCGCTTATTGGACACGAAATACGAATAGGTGAAATGAAAGTAACTTTCATTTTATGTAATGTATATCATAAAAATGTTTTTTAACATTTCAATGCGTAATACGACTTTTATAAAAAGTTTAAAAAATACACGACTTTAAACTGTAGTTGCTAGATATGTCGATTTCCGACATGTTAACTTTTAAACAGCTAGCTCTAGCTATGTTATATATAGAATTGGCTATTATTAGCTAATAAAAAGCTTCAAAATTTTTGTGAAATATGTAATTTAAAAAAAAATATTTTCATTGGATTTAACAGTATTTTATTGCTACTTTAACAGAAAAGAAAGTAAAAACTATTAAAAAGAGCTTAAATAGGTATTTTACCATTTTATGAATTGGAACAAATATCTTCCTCAAACTGCTAGACTAAAAAATCTTATTTGTATATTTTTATAAGATCTTTTCTCATTTAAAGTAAAATACCATATAAAATTACTTTCAAGAAATATAATATCATTAATAAGTCTTCGCCCCCAAACTATTCAATACAGTACACTTTAGTAAGGTTTAATTTTGTATATTTGTCTGTAGGTATTAATTAAGTGGGTCATATCTCTCGCCCCAGTTGTAAACCGATACGTAAAAATAATATAAAATAATAATAGTAAAATAGAATAACGGTTGCAAAAGAACCACATGCCTCAATAAATTTCAAAAACATAGTTATTTTTGGAGAATTTGGAGTTCAAAACTTTTTCAAACATGTATAATTGCATATTTGATTTCAGATTTGATATCAGAGAATCTACAAACGCGAATAGAATTAGAGAAAACCGTAGCTTTTACGGCAAAAAACATTTCTACTCCACTTTCTATTTTTCTTTTTCAAAATATCTCGTTATTTAAATTTTTATAGGAATTTATCAATTTTTGTAATATTTTTAAACATTTTGAAATTTGAGTAAAAACACATTAAAAGAATGTATTTTTTTAAAAATATAACACGTTGAAAATACTACACGTAATAGACTGTGTTGAGCTTAAATTTGTGGAACTTTAAAATATAATTATAAATAAAATTATGTCAGTCTACTTTTTTTTATTAATTAATTTGCAATATTCCACTTAATATTTTAGAATTTTTCAATAAAAATAAATTTTTGACTGTTCAAACATAAAATATTAAGTGGAATATCGCAAAACAAATACAAAAATATATAACATAATTTTGTTTATGTTTTTATATATTATCTAATAGTTATATCTCCTTTAATGTAACATGTGTCTGCCGTAGAAATATGGAACAAAATAAAAATATTTAGATGGATATCCAACACATATGTTGCTCTACGATATTGAAAAACATATCTAGAATGAACGAAGTGAAAACTGCATAGAAATCTATTAGATATAGATACTTGAGATTGACGTGGGTGGACTGATCACAACAAATAAAATAGTTGTTTTTATTTTGAACACTTTTAAAGTTAATACAAAAAGAAACAACGGTTCTTTGGTATTTACTTTCTTTTTAGATTGCCAATAATTTTGCATCGGTCTTTTCAATAAATTTTTATAGTAGCAACCGTAGTGGGAATATTGTGAATCGTTTATCCATGGATAACGTTAATATTTGAAATATCTGTGTAAATCGATATACATATTGACATATATAGACGTAAATACACCTTTGAAGTGCAAACGATGACAAATGACTGGGCTATATTAGAAAGTATAGTTCATTATTAACTTTAATTATACTAGATATTATAAGTACTACCTAGTTATTTTACTATACTTCATATTATTGCAGTAGATGAACCAGCTTATTATTACACTAGAGCTATAAGTTGGAACTGTCTTCGTGACCGCTACCGACAACGAATATTTTTTACTAATAATGTAAGCATCGGTAAAACTAATATTCGAATATAATAACTGGAGTCGGTTATTTTATTATGAGCCGACAATACAGTTATAAAAAGTGTATCACCTCAGATAGTGTAGCTTCAAACGGTGAAATAATTTTCCAAATCGGTTCAGTAGTTTTTCAGTGTATTCGTTACATATAAACACACATACATAAAAATATTTTGTCTTTATTATATTAGTATAGATTAGATGATTAAAACTAGGAAAATATGTATTAGTTTGCAAATTTACAATCACCGGGAAATTTTTTAATTGGTGAAAAATACAACAACATTGAAAAAATAATAGAAAAATTGAAAACTTATAAGAAAAACACTTCCCAAAAATATTAGATAATCGATAACAGAAATAGAAATTCAATTGTATAAGAAAAATCTAAAGTAAAACAAATATTTATCCATCTATGCTTCAATATCTGTTTAATCCTGGAAAAACAAAACAAAAATTCATTGTGTAATGTTAACCTCATCTAAATTGCTATACGTTATTTCGGTGCTAAATAAGCTGGTAATTTAATATTCAAATATTTATAGAACAATTTTTAATTTCAAAAAAGGATATTATGTTACAGATATTAAATACAATGTGCTCTGTATTTATAGCACTCGCATTATTATATGAAAATATTCGTTGCCGTCGGCGGCCACGGAGACAGTTCTTTAAATAATATATTCAAATCTAATTAGTATCTATCTGACAATGAATATGATATTTACATACATACATAGTTGTTTAAATACAGATAAAACTGCATTCACACGTATGTAGTTAAACTTCTCTACACCAGTAGTTCTAAGGGCTGTAGACGTAAATCGAAAATAAATTTAAAAAAAAAACTGTATCTCCTTCAATTACACAAAAAGAAGGGAGTCAAAATTAAATTTTTCTATTTATTTTGATCATTTTATTTCATAGCTATATATATATATTTTATTTTCTAATATCAGAGACGATACTTGTGACGATAAATTTAACTGTTCCAAATAAATACACCTACTTATTATATTCATATACATACAATTGTTAAATTGATCATAGTTTGCGGAAATAATATTACTTGACGTGATATGACATTCAATGTGATGTTTCATTTTGAAAATACAAATCTGTGTCGTCTATGTGAAATTATTAAATAATTTAGTTTCATAAACCAAATATATAGATAGAGTTTTGGATAAACCCTACGAACCGTATAGGTGTGGACGTTTGGATGCTTGTACCTCAATCATGTAAATACGGCTGAACGGATACCAGGATACACAAGGAATACTTTGTACCCCGAAAATATTTGAGGT
This sequence comes from Chrysopa pallens, assembly GCA_020423425.1. Taxonomy (NCBI): domain Eukaryota; kingdom Metazoa; phylum Arthropoda; class Insecta; order Neuroptera; family Chrysopidae; genus Chrysopa; species Chrysopa pallens. Next base: position 65,483,894 of record CM035594.1, read on the forward strand.
TCGTACTGGATTATCCAAAAAATAAATAAGTGGACTGATCCATTTGGAATTTAGTATAAATTTGTCTTCTGGAACGTTATTCAGGTATAAAATATCGTCTTTATTTTTATTTGGGTAATATAAAAAACCAAACCCGATTGGTTTTTAATGGAAAGTCTGCGGACTACCTGGTGCCTGTAGTGGGTGTTATTAACGTTTTTTTCTGGAGTATTATGGCAATTTCTCATATAATTGGACCAACCTAGTTCACACGAATATTAGATCGGTTACAGCCCGCGGATTATCTAGATTTTGTAGCTGGTGTTCTAAAAGTATCAAACCGCATGAAAATCCATCTTAATTTGCAATAAATCCAAAGTAAGGCCTATTTTTGTGAATCATTTCCTCGACTATAATTGATATGATTTGTATCAGACATCTTTTTTCAAGGCAGTTTTTTTGGGCCCAATACCATTTTACATGAAAGATGCTTCGCATGTGTTTTTTAATGTTTTTCTGCTTGTATCCTATAAAGTTTTTCAAAACATATCCAAGCTTCTAGTATACATGTGGTAGATTAATCTATGATATCAAATAGTTTAGATTCATTTTATACGTGTCCGAGTTAACAACACAAATGTCAAGTTTTATATTTTGACATGGAAATTGATATTGATTTTATACATATTCAATTTGATTATATGATTATCATGCGAGCTGTGTGCAAATATAAATTTTTTATATTTTCCTTCGTTCCGTTAAATTTTATTACAGTGAAAAATATTACTGAAATATTACAATGAAAAATATACACTTCGGGAATGATCTTGACGTATGTTGTTTATCAGAGAGTCACAAAACGTTTTTTTGTGAAGATTACAAGTTTTTTAATGGTAATTGAAATTTATCCAATAAATTTACTAATCCAACAAAACGTTAAAATGGAAACGAAATTAATTATAATAAATAAAACAATAATCCAATGAATTTTAAAAAAAGACTCATTTATTTGTTATAAATAATAGAATCACTTTATTTGAGAAAAAATTATTTTATTATTCATAAATTCATGAAAATAAAACACAGAAGAAATTATTTAATACAAAGTAACCAACTTTAGTGAACAAAAGAAATGAATTAAACTATTCATTTATATTGCTTTTATACCTACTTAATTATTTATTAGAAATCTGAATATAAAAACAAGTGTAAGAGGTTCAACATTTGATAATATAGAAAGGAAATTGAATTGGAATGAAAAATGTATGTAAAAATTTAATAATAGAAGTCATTTGTGAGATACAGTTGTAAGGTAAACTATACGCGGCCTAAAATATATCTCGTTTTACGATTAGATGACTAGTCTTTGAGAATTTGCTTGGAATGACTACGAGATATAATGACTTACCAATTAAGATTTCAGAAAATATTTCTAAAACTACGTATCGATTTGTTAAAAAAAAACTCGATTTTTGTACTTTTGAGTCATAATTCCTCATATGAAAAGTGTTGTGAAAAAAAATACTTTTCTGAACTTTCAAAGCCCATCGAAGAAATCGTAAAAATAATTTTCCAAATTTGAGAAATATTGGCGAAGAAAATTAGGTAAGAATACAACATTCGAAAAATTTTAAAAATCATCTTTATTTGTCAAATTGGTGTACAACTTTACTTTTGAAAGTATATTCAGAAATTTTTTTTCATAAAACATCAATTGGAGATTGTTCATTTTTAAATCCCCAGTTGCAAATATATACTTTTTTTTTTAAGTGGCTATAGAATTAACAAACTTTCTGTATGTATGCATAAAATAGTATTATTATATTCATTGCATTGTTAACCTAAATATAACAATAAAATTGTAGCACACACAATAACCACTAGCTATAATATAAACGGGAGAAGGGGGGTCACTAGGCTGACACTTTTATTGTATATGCATTTATATATATTGTTGATGGTAGACAAACATTCTAGCACCAATGTGTATAATATAGGTGGTACACTATATGGTAGTGTCATCACATATAACTTCAGTAACATTTCAGAAAAGTAATTGTTTTTAATAAAAAGTTAGTTGGCTATATTCATGTCAAACTGAATATAAATACTACTCAACTCGAAATTTGAAATAGAATGAAATAAATACCTATTCAAAAATACAAAATATACTGCCAAAAATGGACACAGAAAATTGTATAAATATGTTTACATAAATAGTTATCTATAAAAAATTTCGATTATTTGCTCCAATTTTCTAGATCAAATTATTTTGTATTTTTATAAATACGTATTTCGACTACAACGCAGACATCATCAATATGAATTATCTAGTTGTAATGATTCTTCTGAGGAGATGTTACTCGTTACTAATTTGGTGACGGTCTTTGAAGTTTGCAATATTTGGATTGAGAATTTTTTAACTAAGGGGAAAGTGTAAGTTATGTCAATTCAGCAGTTTTCAGGATATATCTAGAATGTTAAGTGTATCTACTTGATAAAAATGAAATTGATATACAAGTGGAGATCCGAAAATAACATATTTTATTTATTGCTTATCACCAAAAAGGCAAATTTTTAGTGCTTTATATATTTCAACAAACTTATTTAAAAAGTAAAAAATAATTTTACATAAAACACAAATTGATTTGGTTTTTCCAATTCGAGTAATATTTAATTAAATGTTATTAGTATACAGCCATCAATAATAAATGAGATTATTACATCTAATTTTTTAGTATTAATTCAAGAAAATCGATGAATATTTCAATGAAAAAAGGAGGCATAGTTTTCAAGTGCATAATATTATACTTCCATAGTACATTTTAAACAACCTGTACTTTGTTGCAATTGTGATATCATTACAAAATTGATCTTCATTATTCTGAATTCTTTAAATAATAATGAGGTTTCGATTTACAACATGCAAGTTCGGAAATTAATTTTAAAATAAATTGTTTTGCTTATTTTTTAAGAATTCGACTAATACTGAATTTGCTATTATTTCAACTAAAAATATGAAACTGGACTCCGTTTGACACACATAAAAGTCTATCACAGATCCACATCATTATTCTTAATATTAATTTATTAAACGACTTTCGATACATTAAATTCATGATACAGTTCGAAGATTGGATATAAAGTGAAGACTACGATATGGGGAGAACGGCCAAATAGTGTATGCAGCGGTTTTTTTTAAAGAAACAATGCTGAAATAGGTTTAGAGATGTGAGAGGGACAGTTTAATCAATTAATCGCCCTAATAATTTTTAATTAAGTATTCGCCATAAAAATGCATATAAATTTTACATTTTAATTTCCCGCTGGAGATTTGACGAAAACACTAGATGCTATGGTGTTTTGACATGAATATGATGCACTTTTTTAATAATTATATTTAAAAATACGTTACTATAGTGACAATTTTATGAATTAAAACATTTTCCGGCTGCTGATTATAGCATGAGCTAGCTATCTCATTTGTACATTTTTAGAATTTATCTTTTGATAAAAATATCCTATTATATAATAATTTATCAACAATAAAAGTCATTATTAAATAGTAAAGGAAGTATTCTTTTAAATAGTGACCTCTAAACGCTGTGAGCCACTTTGTAAAAAGTATATAAAATGATGCACTACTAACTACTGTCTTTGTATACACAAAGTAACAAACTATATATATATATATATATATATATATATATTATATATATATATATATATATATATATATATATATATATATATATATATATATATATATATATATATATATATATATATATATATATATATATATATATATATATATATTATATATATATATATTATATTGCAAAGTTGTGTACATGAGAATTGAAATGAATGAAGCAGAAGCAAAAGCTAAGCAAACAGCAGATAGTAAATGTGTTTGTTTGAGTACTAGATGCGGTTTTATAATAGAAACGTATAAAAAAAAAAGTGTATTTAAAGGTCGAACAGTTTGAATGTAGTTTTCATTTGAGGTTTTTTTTTATTATTGTGCTGTATAGAAGAGAATAAGAATTGTACAGCATGTATTAAAGAAAATTCTATGTATATTAGAAACCAAATTTTACACGCAACTTTCCTCGAGTGAGTACATTTTACGATCTACCGTAAAGAAATTTTCTGGTGTAATAAAATAATAATATAATGATAAAGGTGTTTTACCTCCATTTCTTTTCTCTTTTTATGTACTAATGTAATTATTGTATTACTCAACTGACACTCATCGTCTTTGAATTAGGTTGTTGGATTTCGATACAACCTAGGAACTAAACGCCTTTTGACATGTGTTTCTACTTCTATTTATACTATATTTTCAAAAAAATTATTTTAAGCTTATACAGAAGTAAAAGAGCGAAAAAATACTGGAGAATTTCGGAAAAAATAATAAATTTTTTCTATAGTATTTTTTGGTGAACTCAAGATCAAAACACACGATACAGCAATGGATATGTGTAATTGTTATGATCGTTAGGCTCAGGGAAAAGTTGCAAATACGATAATTGCAAAGAAAAGTCGGAAAATTTAGCAAGCTTTTGGTCTATTTTTGTAGTGGAAAATTGGTTCTGGTAGTATTACAGTCCTTTTGAGATTTTGCATTAAATACATCCAATAAATCGGTCTCTGGATCGAATTTTTTACAATATCTCAAAAACTACACATTCGATTGGAAAATGGATGATATTTTTGAAATCTGCGGGTCAAAACTATCCTAGAACATATATTTCATCCAAATCGGGAACAAAAAATTTTGTGTAATTTTCCCGATTTTTTCAAAGGGTACGTACCCTAATTTAAAAAAATAGCGAAAATTCGAAAAAAAATTTTTCTTTCTGATTTTCAAAATAATTATGTTCTTAGAAGTAGTTTGATCCGTAGATTTCAAAAATAACATCTAATAAACGATTGGTTGCGTAGTTTTTGAGATATCATCAAAAATCCGGTTCAGAGGCCGATTTAGCGGATATGTTTCATGCATAATTTCTAAAACTAATGGAGCGATCGTAAAAAAAATGTTATTTTTGAATTTTTTAGACATTAATTATCTTAGAAAACCCATAAATAGCGAACAAAAAATTTTTTTACGTACTTTGTCTTTAAAATATTTCAGTTATCTAACCTACCCGACATTCAACTAGCTCTGTTAAACTGTACAAAAATTTGAAATATAAACAAAGTTTGGTCGGTTCTTACGTGTGAAATAATTTTAGTACTTTAAGTCAATTACCTAGAAAATAAACCATTAACATTCTTCGACTTTCGGTTGATTATCTAAAATACGTACAATTTTATCATATAACGGTAGTATCAATTGCGTGATATAACAATTGCGTGATATTTTAAATAACGTTCATTTGAGAATATCAAATAGTTTTATGTATTTTAAACTATTTTCTTTTAAACAATTTCAGTTGAATTTAAAAGTGTAATTCCTAGAAAACTGTTTAATCTACGGTAAAAAATGTATATATTAAAATAACAAATTTTTTGCTTAAATTAAAATTGCTAAAATTTTCCACAGTGAAAATATAATAAGATAAGTTTTTTTTTTGTATCGTATTTTGCTATCATGACAAAAAAGGTATTTTAGATTGTATTCACTTGTTAAATTAATAAACCTTTTCATTTTCGATTCGTTTTTAACTAACAAATAAAATGAAAGAACAATTAGTGTTAATTTTTTAAATACTCCACATATAGTTTAGTATCAATGATAACTATTTATAATTATTATATGAATTAATATTCGTAAAATATACTTAATATGATATAATTATGTATTTTTTTAGCTGAATTTGAGCTGATATCTAAGCTTTTTTTCAAAAAAATGTTTTGACCAAAGGTTGGTTGTGTTTAAAAATAAACATTTTGAATTTATCTTGTATCACGCATGGTTTAAAAATAGGGTCTTGGTTCCATTGGACCAATCTTGGATCCAATCGGGCTGGATTTGGCTCATTCAGGAATTAAATCGCCTATTTTAGTTCTAGACTTTCATTTAAATTCAAGTTCAGTATATCTTTTAAGGGCGTTCTAAAAAAAATGAACTATTTAGATGATATGAACTATACCAATATTAAAATTTGTTTGATGTCTTCAATACTTTTCTGGGGTTACAAGCTTTAGACTAAAAATATTATAGTTTGACATATTCTATGAATGCCGAGGATTAGAAATTTCTATTTAAAGTCATTTTTCGTTACCAAATATATAAACCTTAAAAAAATTTAAATGAGTGGACTTAAGTATAGTAAATGGAAAGAAAAAATGATATTATGAAATAAGAGCCTACTACTATCAATATTATTTATTTTATGTGAATACATTGAAATAAAAGAAATATTACTGTCCACAAAAGAGTTCCGAGAGCCTGTCAAGTTTTTATTTTTAACCCTTAAGGCATATTTTTTTTTAAATAAAATTAGCAATCTTCATATATTAAATTAGAAGATATTTTATTCTTAAGCTAAGATTAAAATGGAAAAATCTCTCTACAAAATGAATGTCACCACTTAGTTAATGAATTTAAATAAATATATAAATAATATTTTTTATATGAATGAAATATTCTTAAATAATCTCTTTAAAATATTTAAAAAAATGAAAAAAAAAAAAAAGTAGAACAATATGGTTGTGTTGTTAATCTGAGTGTGTAATCTTTTGTGTTTTGTATAATTATAAATTATGGAACCTTGCACACATAATTTCACAAGAGCTTCTAATTTTTATTTTGTATGTTTTCAAAGGTTTTTTTAAAAATTTATGAATTATCCGACTGATATACTCCCTCCGTACCGTAACATTTTTTTTACTCGACATATATGAAATGTGGCAGAGTATATTATTTTATACTCGACATATATAGAATATGTCAAAGTAGTATTTTAGTTTTTAGAGATACACAAAAATATTATTCCTAAACAATTTTCATTTTTAACACCTAAATTTCTGCAAAAATTTGCATAAATCATTTATATTCTAAAAATTATATTCATAAACGAATATTAATTTCTCACTTGACCCTCGAATTGAGTTTTTCGTAGTATAAGTTATTTTTAATGAACCTTGTGACTTTGCAAACATTATAAATTTTTCGAATAAGGCTCTAGAAAATCCTTTATTTGGGTCCAGTTGCCATGACTTTAAGTAATTTAGTAACCCAATAAGAATATCCATTAAACTTTCCCTTAAAATCGGAATATTTTTCACTTCAAATGGTAGTTTGCTATTACAAAACATTTGAGTTTGGATCCTATTAAAGGGTTTTACTGGTTAAATTTAATTTTAAAATGGGATTTGAAAAGAAATATAACAAATTTAAAAAATGGATATTGTTAAAAAATCTCGAGTACAAAGATTTTTTATTATCATTTTATAAAAAAAAGTGAAAATTGAAAGTTAAAAATAAAGCAATTCAGCATTTTTATTCATGAATTATATTAAAATCTTCTTTTTTTTCTGTATGTATATGTTTTAAATGTACAACATGTTCTAGTACAGGCATTTTGCATCAAATTTATGTTAAACAAGTCACAAGGAAAAACACTATACATTGTAAAATGTTTTTAATTGTACATTTTTAATAAATAAAAGTCGAACTTTAAATTCTCTATAATAAACAATATTTTGGTAAGTATAAGAAACATTTATCATAAGCAAAGAAATTAATTCAATAATTTACCGAGTCATTTATTTTTTGTCTGAAATTAAAGTTTATTCAGAAGTATATAAATAAATGTGGTAAATAAATGGTGGGAGCGCAATTAAATTGAATAACATATGAATTGTTATATTGTTCTATACATTTATTTGCTCTTCCACCATAACCGTTAACATTATTATTAATGAATTTTTTTTACTATAAATCTATAATATGTAAGAGTATATTATTTTAACTAGTACATTTCCAACCGCCCGTCATATATAATAACCGTCATATATAATCCGTCACATATAATGACCGTCCGTCATTATATTTCAAAAATGAAAGGAGATATCGTGCTGAAATTTCGGTTTCTGGACCTCAAAAGTGAGTTTAAGTTAGTGAATGTACAAAATTGGTATAAAAAAAAAATCAAAAACAAAAAAGATGATTTTTCTTAAGAATTATTTAAAATCGAATTAATAATAAATCACAATAATTTAAAATATTATCAAAGTGCTATAGCAAGCTAAATACGTGGAGCCATTAATGATAATTAATGATAGTTTTAATCGATTAATAATTTTAATATATCATAAGACAAAATCTGTATTAATCTGTTCAAAATATAAAATATTTCATTAATAAAGAACCTCATTCAACAATTCATTCAGAACAATTCATTCAAATTGGACTTCTGGTATCAGAAAATTTTTTTTAATCACTTAACTGATGGGGTACAAATTTAAAGTTCATCCTGTATACAATTTAATAAATAGATTCTACAAATGTTTAATGAGCTTCAGTATTATAGAAACTAGGAAGTAAAAACATTTTTTTTTCCCATCTAAATAATTATTTATTAATAAGAACAGTTTTAATATGCAACAATGTCATTGTTAATTATTTAAAAGTATATTAACGTTTAACTTGAAAATGACATTTATTTACAGCGTTTCACTGGAAAAAAAAGTCACTGCACAAGAGCTGATGATCTGGTAAATTAATTCTATATAAGAAATTTTGTTGAAATGTAGTGCTAATTTTTATCATGTGAAATCGAAAGATAAACAGAATATAATTTTACAGGACACTCGAAATTCGTTTTCATTATCTCATAATCTTAAATATGTTAATATGTTAGATCGCAAGTCAAATTGTATTATATTAAAACAACATTCTCGTTCTATAAATAAATGTACAAAAAAAAAAGTGGTTAATTAATTAATTTAGTATTTTCAATATTATTTTGTATCGTTTTTACATTGCAATGCGCATGAAAAATTATAAAACTGTCATTTCATTCAGCACCTTTATACTCTAGAGCTAAATTTCAAGGCTAAACAGATTTTTGTAATTAAAATATTGATTTAACTGGGCTATAAACAAAATGAGGTTGTTTTGAAAGAGATGAGAGTCAATTAATTTTCTCTCATGTCTCCTCATATCTAGCTGTAGAAAAGATATAACTTATGAGATGAATGAAGAGCATTCAAGTATGCAAGAGCAAGCACAAATATCCGTATACGCTTTTATTAAAATATGCATAGATGTTAAATTTTATTATAAAAAAAAAAACTAATCTTATAAATACTTCCAATATGTAATATTAAAAATTGTTATACTGAGATATTTAAACAAAATTAACTTTTAACGTTTATCATATCATAAAAAACTTTAAGAAACTGCAGTATCCAGATCTTTTTTAAGAATAAATTAGTCAATATAAAGTATTTTTGTATGCTAAATTTAAATTCTTAAAATCTTAAATTTTTACATCTATGCTAGACTAAATACTCTGTGCCTTCAATTTTAAGTACCTAATATTCGTTTAATTCAAATAACAGATTCAGTTATTATGTAATACATCAATTAATTAAACCACAAACTAAGTAATCTGGTTTTCAAAAGCTATAATTATACAACACTTTTACTATCAAGTAAATAAATAAATTTGGTAAATAAATGGTGGGAGCGCAATTAAGTTATACAATATATAAACTAATATTATATCAGATACGTTTATTTGCGCTCCCACCATTTCCATTATACTTATGGAATGTATGCAAAATTATACATTCCACAGTGAAGTTTTATTTGAGGATTTTGTCATTTTGTCAAGAATACCTGAGAGCTTCATCTCGGTACTCAAATTTTAGAAAAAACTGCTATAAAAATCGATAGATATAACGCGGATATAATATTTTTGCACGTGCCTAGTTTTGTATTCATACTCATTTGACAAATTAATATGATTATAGTTTCGTTGCTTAAATTTCCGCCATTTTTCGTAAGTATATATCAGGTGTAGCATAAAAAATTTCATAAACAAAAACTTATTTACTTATAATCAAATTGATAGAAAGTTGTAATAATAGCAATTATTTAAATTTAGAGTAAAAACAAAAATATCTACCCCAATAATCACATTTACTTTTTTTTTTATAATATATATTTTATGTTACAATTTTTAACTTTATTTTTTTAAATTTATTCAGCAATTGTTTAACACACCAAGCTGGTCTATTTTACTAGTTTACTATACAGCATATCAAACAAGGATATATACATGTTTTTTTAGCAATATCCTTCCCTTACTTTGCTCTTCCTATCGGAAAACACATAAAAATTCATTTTAATAAAATGTGAATTTTCACTTTATGTGAATATTGAACACACAACAAATATGTAGTAGGTGTATGATAACTACAGCAGAAATTTTAGACTATCTGCACAATTGGTTTTCAGGGTTTTATTTGGTTGATTATGAAATAGGTTTGAAAATAATTTTATGAATTTATATTCAAATATTGTAAATGTCGTGTATTGTAAATCTCGGCAATTTTGAAATTTAGCCAAAAAAGTCCTAATTTATTATTTTGTATTGATCAATAAAACATGTTGATTTTAATTCCAATTATGTTAATACAATTAGCGCTATAAGAAATTTATTGCAATTAGCTCTCCATTCTATGTTACTTGCTTACGCCTAATTCTGTTGCTTGTTCACGTTTAAGATTGGCCAGTAGTCTGGTGATTCTAGAATAAACTAATCGGTTGAGTTAATAATTTTTCTATAAGTTAGCTGGAACGAAGCAAAGGACAGTAACTACCATTCTGTACACGCAGTGATCAATGAATAATTTTGATTACGAAAGGAATAAAATCTAATTCTAATCCATTATAGTCTCGTCTTCAACATCTGAGTTTCATACTGATGACGTGGCATATAATCTCTTATACTACACAAACAGTAATGATGCTTAATAATTTTCACAGTATAATCACAACGTGTATATTTAATCTTGTCTGTTGCAATCATAATGAGTTTTTTGATACAATATATAGAACTAAAAGCAAACATTATGTGCCATGCCATAACGTTATACTTTTTTCTGCAGCTATTATTAAAACAAAAAAGTCTGCACAAAAGTGTATACAAATATAGAGTTTTTGTCGATTAGAATGTTATTTTAGACCACAGTACATGTATTGGATCAATTTGTAGTTGGTAATCACCAAAATAGGCTTCTTGTTATTTTTCTACTTCAAAATTTGCCTGCTCTCTTAAACGTAGTGAATATTTAAATTTTAAATTACTTATTCATAATCATATTTTTATTTTTGACAATTACTTTTAAAGACCTATATTTTGGATAATGTCCATTTAAAATGACATCCGTTCGAAGTTCGTTTTATATTGCTGAATGGGGATTCGAAACAAAGAAGAGAGTGCGAACAGGCTTTCAAAAATGTAAAAAAAACAAGCACCTAGGCATACACAAGTGTCTTGATATTCCCAGGAGTTTTTAAAAACGGAGATATGTTAATTTGCTGGTTTGCATGGTAGGGAAGCTATACGGAATGCTAAAAAATGGGAAGACAAAAATTTACAAGAGACGTTAAATACAAACGAAAGGAGCTGCTATTAAAAAGTTCCAGAGTGTGAGATTTTCATGAAAGCAGGTTCAGTTTGATGTCTTGATAACTCTGATCTTTAATCCGACGATTACTTTGGAGAAATTTTCTTAATTTCACTGTCTGAAATTTTTTACCAGGTTTTCGACTTCAAAAATGATGACGCTCCCATCCCCAAACACAACGCTCAAATTGTCAGATTATATTTAAAACGTTATCCTTTAATTATTTCTTTCAAAATAAAAATAAAAGAGACTGCGCTCCATTTGACATTTATTTTTTGTGCAATTTTATAAACCTCACAAGCCTTTATGTAACACTCAAATCGTCAAAAAATATTATTTCCCTTATCCTTGAATTATATTTTCCAAAAAAGAAAATTTTTTTAACAAATTTAAATCCTTGAAGATTTAAATTTTTACTACTTCATGTTTCAAATGAGACTATAAAAATAAATGTATGTACTAAAAATTCATTTAGTTTTTTATAGGTCAATTACCAATACGACTGGATTATAAATAAATAGATACAATATTTTCAATATATTTTGTACTATTATATAATAAAAAATAAATCAATTCCCCGCTATTATGAATAATTTTTTAGAGATAAATAAATATATTTTCTATAATATAAGAATAATTTTTATCAATAAATTATCATATATAATATTCTTCTTATTTTTGTACGGTAAAACTTTCTCAAAACAAAACAAAAAAAAATATTATTGAACTAACATGTTATGTAAGTAATCAGATACGTTATTATTGAAATTTCAAAAAAAAATTATACAGACTTTTCAAAAGGTATTAACCTCCTTCCCCCTCCTCCAATCCGCTAGAATTTTCTATTTTGAAATAAAATTATTCTGTTTTATATTTCATAATAAATTTGAAAATTAAGGTTTCAAATTGTGCCAATTTGTAAGATTTTTACGATTATATAATAGGTCTATATAGCCTTAAAATGTGGTTATTATTGGAGCTGGATAACTGGTTTTATATTTTATATCATATTGGGATTATAGTAAAATACAAAAGTATTTTCTTTAATTAGGAAATACTATACTGTATAGTATTGTAGTCGCATGTTGAAAATCTTTTTTCCTTCTAATATGCTTACAGTTGAATATATATATATATATATATGGTTGTACAATAATAATACATAATATATAATAAGTGACTGGTGGTACTTTTGTCGATTCTTAAAATCCGATTATTTTAAAAGTTAATCGGATTAAAAAGCAGTGCACATCATATTGTTGTGTGGTTAAGTTTATATGTGGTAATAACAACATGAATATATAATAACAATGGATATAATACTCTGTACACAATCTAAATATATATAAATCTAAATTTAGAAAAACGTATTCAATGTAAAAAGGTTAAGCTTTATACAGCGGACGTTTTTACTTTTTTTTCATGAAATATGAAGAGAAAAATATGGTAAATGTTACAATAAAAAAATAACAATATAAAAAATAGCGAAACAAATTTTCAAAAAAATGTTTAAATTACAAGAAGTTTGATATTTAATGAAAAATTAGTTCAAAAAAATTATTTATAATGGACTGACTGAATCTCATTAATTCGAGGGAGAAGAAAAAAAAGTTAGAGTTTCTTCACTTCGGATTATGCCAGAAAATTACAGGAGATATACCGTTTCTCTCACTGCACTAAAATTTATAAATAAAAATACACTGTTTGGGCGAAGTTATAATTAAATTTTTATCCTGATTAAGTAAGTTTTAATGTTTCAATGCACGGTTTAAAGATTACCTTATCCCTTTTAGCCATCCAATGCGAAAACGCAGTAAATAGTTTTAAGAAAATAACTTTTCGCCTTAATTAATAGTATTATCTCATCGGAACAAAGAGACTTATATTAAGAACAATAAAAATTGTAAAACGGAAAATTCAATGACATATAAAATACATAATTTGAAATGTTTTTTCTTGTAAATAATTTTGTTGAAATAAAAATAAATATTTAAACATACGAATCCGAAAAATTAGTTTTTTTTTACATACAGTTTTTAAATAAATCAGACTAGATACAAGAATAAACATTTTATCCTTTTTGCATCATGGTAGAATACTAAAAATAACTAACAAATTCTGTTTTATGACTTCATCTTTCCTTCATAATAAAAGACAATTTGTTCATAACATCGTTACAAAATAGCCTGTAATCCATACTCTGTGTATAGAAGATTTTCTAAGTTTTCTAAGCATGCTAAGATTTCTACACCATACATAACAACTAACTGACATTAAGTTTTTTAATTCGTTCGTTCAGTTATGAAAAATTGTAGTCACTACTGGTACAATTATTGTAAGTACTATAAAGTTTTTTGAATTTAAACAAATTTGAATTATAAACTTGTATTCTTTGTCTTTGAATATAGGAAAGAAATACTTATAATGCAAAAAATGAGATAAGATTTTTTTTTATAAAACGAAAAAAAAATATATGATTGATTAAATTTTCATTAGTTTGCAAAAAAAAAACGAAAGAAAATCGAAAAATACATGCTAAGAAAATAATAATTAATCATGAAAATTAACGTAACAATCGATTTAACAAGGTAAGATATTGAAAGCTAGTTAAGTAAGAAAAACTTTTTACCTCAATTTGTAAGACAATAACTACTTGAAGGTAATTTCAGGAAGATAGTAAAACTCCGTCACCTTAGACAATTTTCTATTTACCTATTGACATTAACTACACTGAATTGAATTAGGTTTCAGATTAAATTTCGTGCAAAATAACGCTAATATTTCTTACTTTTCACCCTGCTATACTTATAACTCTGCGTAAAAATTTTACATGAAATATTAAATAGATGATATATTAAATTAACACTTAACTACGTAAATGGAAATTGTTAATATCAATAAATACTCTTGCGTGGAAATGCAACAACCTATGAATATGCCAAGTAAATCCGTTTTATTTCAAGTTTTACTATAAACTTACGATAGCTAAGAAGATTGATCCATCAATAAAATGTAAGTTATACAGTATATTATATTATTGTAGTATTTAGTTAGATATTTGAAAGAAATCACTTGACATCAAGAAAAAATATCAAGTGCCAATTATTAATAATAAAATATTACACAATTGTATAACAAAAGCAACCATTTGATGTCATATTCTTTATGATGTGCTTCAATAAATAATAGAAATGTATCTCTGTAGTAAATATCATTCTCATTCTCTTTTGAAAGAAGACATAATTTGTTTAATATTGTAATTACATTATCGGCAAAATGAAAAATGAAACCACGTATATATTTTTTGTAATGTTACATTATCACGATTATTTTTTCAATCCATTTAAGCATGTCTAAAATCACTTTTTATAAACTTATATGATATATTAAGTTATCAGCGATCTATAATAGTTGTGTTAGTGAACAATAATAGTTTAAAAACATGTGCAGATATCAACTAACTGCTTTAACTGTTCAGTTACTCGGCATATAATTGAATATCAATGTTTGAGGTATTACATGTCATTAATCATTACTAAAATACTCTATGCAATATTCATGCTCTCCAATCCAATACTCTAAATAGTAATATAGATGTGATTATTGGTTTAATTTGAGATGAAATGGTAGCGAATCTAACAGTTGAAGAAATCAAACAAAAGTTGTTTGTTTTGAAGAAACAATAATTTGTATATTAGGAATTTACTTCTATCTCTTGTGGCTTACTACTTAAGTCATGTGATACTTGCGGGTTCGAATTCTGGTAGCGGCAATTTGATCAATTATTTAAAAAAAAATGGGGGGGGGGGGGATCACACTGTTATCGATTGGAAAATAACGCAATAACCGGCACCAACATCATAATCACAATATAATTGTCACAACCTTTTGCAAGAAGGCATCTTTGCTTTCAGATGGTGGAGCCTTCTGGCTACTGAAAGTGGTTATTGGACCCACTCAAGCATTATAATGATTTAGGTACAATACTTCGGAAAAAGAGAGAGGCAATCGAAAAATAAAATCTGTCACCATTTCCCAGTTCGTATAAAATTACATGATAAGAATGTGATTGCTTTGCACTGTGTGACGGATATATTTTTATATTTACTATAATGTTAGAATATAATTCCTAAGGAACATAAATAAAAGCATTTCATGATAAATAATATCTGATAGATATTATTTTTAAATTACAATTGGTAAAACTTCGTTAACAGTTGATAAATTGAAATTTTTTTTTAATTTTATTAGAAACCTTTTGGTCTCATTAATTCACTAACTTAAACTCTTATGCTTAGAATACGTCACCAGAATTTCGGGCGGAAAACCGTAAACGATATCTTTATGAAGATCTATATCAAACTTTGTTAGTGTTTTCAATAGTAGGTAAGCGTTTAGACGAAAATTATTATACTCTGATATTGAATATAAGCCGAGTATATTGTGTTCAAAGGTCATCAATAACTTGGTATTTTGTTTTTAAATACCTCAAGAAGATTTTGCTCTAATCTACTGAAAATAATCTCCTCAAAAATCTAACTGTTTTTTACGAAAATGTGAAACATAGCAAATCAGTCCAAATTAAACAAAATAAAAATCATGAAATGTTATTTCTTAATTAAATAATGATATAAATAACTACCTTGAGAACAATTATGTATAGAAGTAGATGTCATTTACCTTTTAACTTTATTTAAAAGATGTCATTTACCTTTTAAATTATGAATAAATAAATAGTAGTATTTGATTAAATAATTATTAGTATATATGTTTTTAGTTGTAAACGATTTTAGATTGATAAGTTTTACTGTAATATTATTGTAAAAACATGATCAAATATGGTATTCGTTATGATGATTTAAGCTGATAATATCTATACACAATCCTTTATAGTTATATACACACGATCAAATCGAATAAAAATACAAACGATTTAATTGCATTGAAAATATTATTAAAAAAATATGATAGAAACACGCTACGCAAATTCCAGTCTAATATATTGAATTTTTTTACCTACTAGTATCTATTATCAGTTCTATAAAGAACTATAAATTTATTGAATGGCATTTTAAATATTTTTTTTATAGTTTCATTTTTTAAAAACACTGTACAAAAAATACATCAAAATCTTATCTATTTTGCCAATATTTTGAATTCAGGGTTTATCAAGAAGATTTCGGTCATTCAAAAATAAATAACTGCTCTTATAAGGAATAATGTGAAATAAAAGATATTACTCTACTTCTAAACAAAAATAAAATTAAGTTTTACAGGAATCTGAAGGTCAACATCGTAAAACGTTTTCCCTTTAAAACAAACACTGTTTAAATTACACTAATACTAATCTATACTAATAAGAAGGTAACATTTGTATTTTTGTATATAACGAATAAATTTAAAAATAACTGGACCGATTCTAAAATTACTTCGTCATTTGGAAGCTGCACTATCCCCAGGCGACAAAAGTCACTATTTATCCTTGTATTCTAACAGGAGCTACACGAGATAAACCGCGTGACGTTCGCTAGTCCTTAATAATGATACAGTTATCATATATCAAAGAAAAGAGTATACAAGTATTTAAACAATCTAATCTGTTTGTTGTTATCATCATTGATTTACAGTTAAAATTCGCTGCAGTATAATCTCAAGAATGTTACCTTCACATCCTATATGTGACAATGACTGACTTTACATTATAAATTATATAGGTTAAAAAAATAGTTATTCTTTTGAAAATGTATAAAGTTTTCCTTGTTTGTAAAAACTATAGATATGCATAATATTTGTAATAAATACAATTTATAATATTCAACTTGACAAAAATATTCAAAAATAGAGAAAAACATAGTTTTATTTATAATGATAAATACACAGAGTGTAACAAACAAATTATCTTGAATTTATTTAAAGACAAAAAGCCTTTAATGTATTGAATAAAAAGTAGGGTTACATGTAAAATAATGAATATGTAACGAATACTGGCTCAGATGAAAAAAAGGAATACAGGCATAAATTACAATTTATTTGCTCTCAAGAGGTGGTAGGTTTAAGAATATGGTTAAGGTTGAATCGTTTTCATTAGTTCACGCATTCACTGCGTGATAACATTAAGGCTTGTTTATCGATTCATTTTTAAATATATTATTATAAATAAATAATATATGCTGCGTCGTATGGCATACTATAAATAATAGTGATCTATAAATGAATATAATAATCTTTAAACAACCAATCAAATTGTAGAATACAAATGTTCACGTGAAACTTTGCTTTACAAACAATAGACTGACGAAAACAATTGAACTATAGACAAATCGATCTTCGAAATACTGAAACATTATCAATATGTTTGTAAGTGTATCAATTCATTGGTTTCATATATTTTTAACATTTTATGTACGGTTTCCAAAATAAGAAAAATTTTCAAGCTTCCAAGTTAGGATGTATTAATAATAATCTCGCAATTATATTAATTCCTGTAGTTGAGAGAAATGAAATATTATGCTTCGACTGACCTATGTAAATTTTTTGTAAGTCAAAGAGAATATTGTATTATATAAGACAGCAAAAAAATTGCATAGTGATATTCAAAATAATAAAAATAATAGCTTTTTGTTTGTATAGGTATATAATAATATTGTAAAAGAACTTTCTTCTCGTACATAGAAATTTGTAATATCAAATTTATTTGCATATATATATTTTATACATTCAAAGCATATTATGTTACATATATGGATAATAGTTCAAGCTCTCAAAGCAGTAAAGAGTACGCCATGAAAATCGAAAACTTAATGGGTAAAAACGGCAATGAAAGAACATAAAAACTGACCTTTCAAAAATATAAAATGTTACCAAACCACAGCTACATGAAATTTTTTAAACTAATTCAGAGCATAAAATAGTTTGCTGGTGTTTTGAATGTTTTTAACAATCTTTGAAAGATTAAATATTCCTTTTTTTAAAACGCTTCTTTAAAAAAATTTCACAGGGGAAAATACCAATTAGAAGAGTTTATTGTTCCAACTCCTGGAATATACCTTACGGAGTATCAATTTTTTAAATTATTATTTATTACACAAAATACGTAGTACCGTATTGCAAATGCCATATATAAAAACAAATTAAACTAAAATTTGAGCAAATTTCTTTTATCTGGAAACATAAACCAAAAAGTTTGGAAAACAAATATGTTGGGAAATCTTCTTCTATTGCAAAGGTAATCTTCGTATTCATATTCTATCTAATTGGTTACTGTCATAGAATCTTGAATTATAAGATAAGACAAAAACGAATAGATGTCATTGCAGTAGTACCAAGTCATATGTAGTTGCAAACTATCATTTATTTTCTTCTATTATTTTACATTAATTTTGACACACCGCGACATTAATTTCTGTTTTAAAAGCAAATTTAAGCAAATAGAAATATGTATCCAATGTGGTACATATATACTTAAGAAACTTCAATAATTTCTTGGAAGTCTGCTTCGTGTCAAAAACTCTTAAAGGGAGAGAGCGATACCTCGATTATAAGAACACTCTTTAATGTGATATACATTTTATGTCATTCAAAAAATAATAAATTATATGAAATTTAGATTTCTATAATTATATCTTAAAACTATTACAGAAGACTTCTTAATTACTTAACACAGAAATTCATTAAATAATAGATATTTGATCTATTGATAGGTCTTTTAAGAACTGATAATAGATATCAAATATGTATGAAACTAAATCAAATTCCAAAATAATATCGAAACGATAACAATTATAAAAATGAATCATAAACAAGTTTTTAATCAGTATCAATCCTAGATAAATCATGCTAAAGTATATATAATTCAGGGAGAAAGCATAGAAAAACCATCGAGATGACTCAATTGAATCTAATTGTGAAACATTTGCCATACTCAATGGGTAGCTTTTTGTATTATGCCAAAATTTTATAACGAAGTGCAGCTACAATCTGAGAAAAAGTATTTTAAATGTGCAAGTTTTAGGTGTTATAATATCTGCTAAAATATATAAAAGCAATAATATATAAAAAATCATCTGAGAATATAAGTCTTTAGAAATCATTATAAGGCGTTGGTAACAAGATCTCAAGTTAATTTTTTTTTTTAAATTAACCAATTTTTAAGGGCTATTTAAAAACTGAAGTCTTTCAGTACAGAACATAAGTATTTTTTATAGCTCATTATAGCTCAAAATTGTTGGAAATGTAATTCATCAAAATTAAAATCAATTTAGATTAATTCTGACATATTACAGAAGGTTTTTTTTTCTCAGAATCAAGAGTGTTTTCAAATTATTCTTGTTTATTTCCGTAACTACTAAAATAAATAAAATCTAAAATTTTAAAAAAGAATATACTCATTTAGTTAAATATAGAGACTGACCTAAAAAATTAGAAAAATCAGAATAGAGATGCAAATTTCATGCAATATAAAATTTGTTTTTTTTTTTAATTTTGCGATAAAAATTCTATAAGAATACATTTTTATTAAATTATCCTTCATAGATATCATTTCTGGTCTAACCCAGCCTACTTAACTATAAACATTACCACACCGATCATCAAAACACAGGATGAATTTTCACAAATAATCACAAATAACTACAATTAAAAAAACAAACTTAATAAATACCATGCAAAAACAATCGAAAAAAATGTAACAAGCAACCCAACAGAGAAAAATTTTGTAAAAAAAAAAAAATGAAATAAAAATTTACATACATTTGACATTCCAAAGTGAAAGATACTGTTTGTTGATACTCCATCAAAACTTATAAATTGTAGATTCATTTTTATTTTATTATATAATTAGTTTTTTTTAAAATAGTTATTTATTTTAATTTTTATTAAATTAAATTTATTTTAATCTATAATAATATATAGCCACCTATTTTAAAAATGATAACATAAATATATTGTCATGAAAACATTGATTTTTATATTACAAGCACAACAAATAGTTATTAAATCGACTGTTGTTAGTTTTTTTATTAGTTTTGTTAGTTAATTGAAGTTTTGTGAGTCAATAATAATAATAGTAGACTTAACTATCCAACATTTATTATATAAATATGTTGCTTTAATGAAAAGAAATGGAGAGTTATTATTTTAGATTTGTATATGGTATATAATATGCTTGTATTTATTTATATTATATAAGTTTATTAGTTTAAATATATATATGCGAATACAATAGAGTTCTGATTATTTTAACTATCATAATGAGGTGTATTTGGCTTTAGGAATTATTTGTACTGTGATCAAAAAGAAATTTACAAAATGATAATCATCAAGTTAAAAGTTGATATGATTACTTAAATATAATAAGTGAAGCAAATTTTCTTCGAAAATTCTGTAGAGTATATATATTGGTCGGGTATTTTCTATTCATTTTGAAGGAAGATGATAATTTCAAGAAATATTTTGTCTCACGCGTAGCAAAACGGAGTGTCCTGAAAATTAATAAGGTTGTCGGGCAAGAGACACAGAGTTTTAAAGTATCGCACAAAATGGATGATCTTCCATTTACAAATTTAAAAAAAAACGCATTTCCAACTACGAAACTTGTAGTTGCTGTCTAACGTGATCAGAAATAGATAATTGCGAAGGGGAAAAAGTTATTACAATTATCAGAATTAAGTCACATATAAATTTTTCGCTTGTTCCTTATCCTTCCAAAAAGCCCAATGTCCCGGGGATTACATTAATTAAAGGCGTTGTAACTGCAAAATTTAAATAGATTTTATTTGCAGTAACATAATTATTTGCAGTTATAATATTCTTTTATCGTGTTGATGGATTATTTGCTCGTATGTTCATGACCACCACGCAAAGAAACTGAGATTTTCGTATCAACACTAAGTGAACCCTCCAATTTAGCATAGACTGGGTGTTTTTATTTAATAATTAAAATAATCAGGACTCTACTATTGTAGGTGATATATAGGGTATTTTAATTATAATGAATGTATAATTTTTTTTTCTTGTTTGTAATGACGTGATTCACGTAATTTAATAATTAACAAAAAGGCTTTTTATTCAAATCCATTTTTTCTGTATTCTACACAAATAACATAATACAATCACTGGACATTTTTAGCACAGTATATGGTCTAAAGGTCAATCTTAGTTAACCCACCCTAATAAGATTCAAATATTTTAAATCGATTTTTTTACCATCCCTAAAAAAATGACAATATTACACTAAAAAGTATTATAAAAATGTTATAAAAAATATAAAGATGGATTCTTGTACTGAAAATTAGCAAATAAATTCGAAAGATGTGAATATATTTGCTAGAAATATGCATGTTAACCTTTTTTTTTGAAGAAAATCGTAAAGTAATGCGCAAATTAGATTCAATATGAGATATCGTTCACCGAAATTTTATATAATTATTAGCCTTGACAGATCATTTCAACAAAAATGAAGATCTTTTCATAGAGTGTGTATTTTTTTTTTCAAATTGACATATTCAAAAAACCGAAAAATAAATAGAATCGAAAAATCTGTTTAAAATCAATCAATAGTTTAATAATTTGACAGGATCGAGCAGTCTACTATATACTTAATTTTAGATTGTTATTTAGTCATTAATATCTGATCAAATGCTAACGGACATTTTTGAGAATCTGGCCGATCTATAAATTTCATAAGACCCTAACCCGCGTATCTTAATTTAACTTTATACGTAAAGAAATTAATGGGTTAACTAAGATGAGCTCTACTTCAATGAATGAAAAAAAAATTGGAAAAACAATAGAAAAATTCTAGTTGTATGTAGTTTGTTTTTTTTTCCGTTCTTTTTTTTTTTTTGTTGTTTTAAAATTGGATTCTGACTTATTGTTTTGTAATATGGAGCAATATTGTTCATGTAGAATGTATTATTCGTGTTTTAATTCGTTTTGTTTTTTAATGTCCATACATAATTAACTTTTGTTACTAACCACGACAGTTCAGACCATTAGTTCTCAAGTATGTTATGGAAAAGTTAATTTTCACTGTGTTTTTTTCATTTGTTTAGTATTGATTTTGTTTTTGGATTTGTATTCGATTTTCTGTATAAATGTTTTCAATAAATAATTGTCATGAATCTACACTCAAAATAATATATGCATGGATATTTGAAATTTTTAGTGTAATTATGAAAATTATAAAAATTACGCATTTAATGATCAGATTTATAATTTCTGAAATATAAAATTTTCATTAAGAAATAAATAAAAAGTGACAAACAATTTTTGTCTGCAATTAATCTTCGAGTATATTTTGATTAAATAATCGTTTTTTTTTTTGTATTTTTCTCGATCATTTTGGGACTACGGTCAATTATTGTCCAATAAGATAAGTTTTAGATTTTTTCATTACCTAGAACTTTTACTATTTTTTAGAAGTAACGCTGCATACAACCACCCCATCTCCTTTTAGGACTTTTACTTTGTTGATTCGATTTTTCCTTAATTACTTACATCATTAACTTTATTATCAGACTATTTGTATACTGCTAATAATTTTATGGTATAACATAATTGGCCCTCGTCTATAATAATATAATAATATAATAATAAGATATTTTTTTTCTAAAATAATAGATTCGATTTATAAAAGTAAATGACCATAAATTTTTATCCATTTAATAATAGATATAGTTGTCTAACCTATATGCTATATTTAAAACGATCAAAGCGTTTAATCGATTTAATAATAATACTGTTTTAAAAGTAACGTTCACTAATGACTTCATTAAAGCTCCTAACATATTAATTTATTAACGCTTATGGTTACATTAATATTAAATGTAGAAAATAAACAAGATATTCTTCTATTTTCGTCCGTAATAAATGTGTACAGTAAGAAGTATTGACGGTATAGCGAAAATTTACTTATTTGGTGAATTTGAGCCAGATTATCGTTAAATAGAACTTATTAGTAAAAAGGAAAATAATAATGATTACCATTATAACAAAATTCATGATTTAAAGGTATACTGAAAAATCCTTTTCAAAATGGATCCAATCTCATTCATTTAATAGGAAAAAAAAAGTTAGATCAAGGTAGATATGCGGGGATTCTCGTTGTACAATTTTTAATTCTGTTGGTTATAAGAAATACGCGGTCAAAAAAGCTTGGAGACCTCTGTTGTATATCATCAAACATCAAAAAATTGCCACATTTTAAAATGACATTTAAGTATCAACAATTATTCAAAAACTAAAATATATAAAATTGTGTTTATAACTCGATGGCAAATAAGTTTTGCCTCCTTCCATTTTGGAAAATTCTTAAAAATACTAACTTAATTTCTAAGCAAATGTGAAAGAATATTGCTAGGACAAATTGAAAAAATATATGTTTTAATTTCACTTCTCCCTCTACTGTCTTCATGGAAGATCTAGTTTTTGGTTTATTTGCAAGTGAGGTCTACATTTTGCTGGAATACTGGTATATCCTCGTATGGCACCGTACAGCAAATGTTTTCATTCGTTTCTATGGTTACGAAATACAACTGTATAAATTAAATGATATAGAAGTCTATTGGTATATGATTTCATAATTTTGTGTTATACAATTTACATGCAAACAATTAAACAAATAATTAGATTATCTAGAATGTTTTATTTCAAATTTTAGATACTCGTTGCGCATTATTCGAGTTCCATCCACGTACTATACACGTACGGATATACTAGTATATCTAAATAATGTTTTAACCGAAATAAGTTAAAATTTGTTTGAACTAACAATAGATGCCAAAATGAACCTTTAATTGAAATGTGATTATATATAATATACTTATTATGTAAACAGACAATAGCTTATTTATAACACATTAGTTTCTTCTGATTTTGAAAGTTAGGGTCTTGGAATATTATTTAAATATATATTGATATACTGAATGTAACAAAAGATCGGGATACAAGAAGAGCTTCAAAAAGGATTAATTGTCATAAAGGGCAATAGCTAAAGAATTGTAATGAATATTGATCTTGAAGTCAACTTTTAAGGTTAGTTTGTACCAAATTTGAAAATTTCAAATGAAAACATTCTTCTTTCACATTGGTATCACATTTCTTATACCATTTTGGAAATGAAACTGTCCAAACTATTGACACAAAAATCAAATTTAGTCTGAAAAAATCCTTTTGAGTAATTTTTCCGCTAAAACATGTGTCATGCAAATGCAACGTAATAACCCTTCAATTTTGTGCTAGATTCATTTCCGATGTCAAGAATATAAATTTTCAAATTTAATGCAAATTATCATTGCCAGCCGACTTCAAGATCAATTTCCAGGTCACCACTATATCAGTAAAACTTTGTAAGCCCATCAATTTTTGTATCAAACTTTTATTTCTAAGATCATTTTTCGAGTTAATCTGGTGTTTCGATATTTTTTTTACACCCATTATAAAGATCTTTAAACAATATCCCAAGACCACACATACATAATCAGTATATTATTAATATATTATATTACTGACAATGTGATACAAAGTAGTAAATGATTTCTTGAGATTAGTCAAGTGTCAGCTTTTAAGAACAATCAATACATGGTTGTTTTGGTCTATGATCTCTTATACATAATCTGTCAAATGAGATCGAATTGATCCAAAATTTATGGCTACTGTTGTTTGCTAAGTCAACGAAGCGTGACTCATTACATTTATAGTTAAACCAAACTTACTTACTTACGATGAAAAACAAATAACTAAAAAATAAAATTAAGTATTCTCGAGTGAGACATGAATTTGCAGACTTTTTAGTACATACCCAGTGATTCAACCACAGGACTATATCACCTGCATCAAAAGCTAACGATGGAAGTTCCCATATAGGATTAGAATACAATCCCAGATCAAAGTAACCATTGAATACTTGGAAAAAAATCCTATTGGACGGATGGTTTGTGACTATATGTCGGAATCATATGAATTCTACAGACTGTATGAAGTCAAAAAATTTAACAGATTATCATGGGAGTGTTAGTCGGTACCCTTTGTTGAACAAAATATAGTCTGATACACAGGCATCTAAAAAAGATGTTGGAGTAAGATTGTGAGCTACCAAGGACAGACATCTTGGCAGAATTAGTTGAGTCATTAATAAGAGAAAACCGGAATTTTTTGTGTGAATCCGAAAGCCTTGCTTTCAAAAAATACGTTTATATGGGATAAACGGATCTTCAACCATACTAAATTAATGAAATGTCTTCAGGGGTCTTAATCAAAAAGTTATTGGTCTGGCATCTACGAGACTCATATATAAATATATAATTTGCCTAGTGGATATTTCATGTTCAGTTTTGTCTTTATTGTAACATAAACTTTCCCACAACTAAGTTTTCAATTAATTATTATACATAGAATCTGCTGGTTTGTATCTAAGATCTTACGAATATACGAAATGTTATAAGCATTTAATGTAGGAATAGACAGGCACGTTCATGTATTAACGGAAACAAAGAACATGAATCTTTATTGCTTGTTTTTCCTGATATTAAAATGCTTTCATTAACTAGCTTTAGAACGTCGACTTTTAATCGCTATTAAAAGGCTAGTTGTCATTAAAAAAACATACAAAACTATGTACATACATTAGTTCATAAAATAAAACACCTATTCTACAACAAATATGTGATGAATTTGATTTTTTTTTTGTTAAATTTGTACTGATTTTCAAGGAATATCTGTCATTTTTAGAAGTTCACTGATGTAGTTCAAACAATGATAGAAAATATCTCAACAAAAAAATGCGACTTGTTGTTCTATTTAAGTTATAGAAAATAATTTTTAAAAATATTCCATTTAAGCATCTAAAAGTGTCACTTTGTTTTGTATATGACCGACTTACATGAATTTTAATACTCTAATTAACAAAAATTGTGAAAGCTAAATTTTTATACCAATTTATAAACATTAAATACTCGATTGTTTGGTTGTTTGGTTGAGTTGTTTGTCAGTATTAATTTTATCTAACTATCGAAAACATTCATTTTATACTGAACAAATTATCTAATATAATTTTAAATAAACGAAGAAGATTCAAGGCGTCGCGTATTTGGTTTATTTGAGTATATATAGAAAATAAATTTTATTAGATGTTATGTCAAAAATGATAAATAGTCTTTGCTTAAAATATAATTTCGTTTCCTTGTAAATAAATTTTCAAATTTAATTAATTAAATTATTATATGTTAATATTACCTTTTGTATGAACAGGAATATTGAAAATGTATTTAAAATATAAATAATACATTCACAAAATTATTATGTTTTTTACTTTTAATACAATACTTGCACAGTGCTATTTGGATGGAGTAGCTGCAGAGGTGGATTTAGTCCATGTGACGCCCTAGGTCCGATCTCATATGGAGCATATTTTGTTGTAAAAGTTATTTTTTTTGTTAAAGTGAATCATTAATTTTAATGTAATTTTGTTTGCACATGTGTGATATAGTTTTATAGCCATTTCAATTTTATCAAAATAAATGTATTCACAGAATCGATATTACAGTAAAAATTGAAACATCGAATCTAAAAGAAAAAACGAAGCCATCTTTTGCTTCTATAAACCTGTTCCAGAGATATAGCTATTTCAATTAAGGATAAAGCAAAAGGTAATTCCAGACAATGGCGAAAAATATTAAGGAACCTCACAATCACAAATTACTCAATTAAATTATGTGATTTGTATTTATTAGATTGTACACTACAAATCTAAATTTCGACTCAATCGGTCTAGGCGGACATATCGGACATATCGCTCTATATAATAAACATAATTGATGCATTACGAAAAAATTATGTCCATTATTGGCAGTGTAATTAATTTTGTTTGAGTGCTATACATTTGATTACTTCATGTGTGGATTTTTAAGTTAACTTTAAAATATTAAAAGCTCTCATAAAACAAGTTTTTTACACTCGCTCTACTTCAACGCTAATCTGTAGTCTATTTTTACTAAAATGAAGCAAGATAAAGGATTTGAAATGGGACATTTTGTGTTATTGTTATATTTATTTTGTCAAATCTTCTTTAGTACTACATTTTGTGTTATTGTTATATTTATTTTGTCAAACCGTCTTTATCGAATTCCTATAATAAATTAATAGAATCAAATATAGGTGAGAATATTTTTATTTAATAATACAATAATCGAATGAATGAAATCTTATATGAAAGAACATTTTGATGAAATGACTTAACATCTAATACGAAAACCACATTAAAAAGTTTATTGAGTATCCCAGGGGTATTTCGTTACATTAGTTTGGTAAATATTATTTAAAAAAAAGTTTCTTAAATAATTTTGTTTTTTTGAGTTGAATAGAAAACTTTTATTTTATATACAGAGAAAGAAATATTGTAAGAATAAAAAGTTTTATCTTTTATATTTTCCAATGTTACAATGTTAACGTACTTATCTAAATGAATTTTGATATCTAAAGTTGTTTTTAAAATTTATTCGATTATTGTTTTTTTTTGCATATAAAATTTGAAAGTTTAAATGGGAATACAAAATGTTGTAAATTCATCAAGTCATGAATTGAACATCCATAAATTGAATCTCAAATTAGTAAACATGAAAATAAAACGTACTTCTATAACTGCTAATTGATTTATGCAGTGAATTCCTCTATCTGGCAAAAGTAAAAAATACAAGGAAGACACCATTTTAGCACACAAAGAGATATAAAAATAATTATCCAAATGTTATGAAATTTACCATACATAATCTGACATGTAAACGGGAAGCGTTTCAAAGAATTTTTCCGAAAAAATTATACAATAAAAACAGAAATTAATTTTATATTTAGAAATATTTTTTCTTGAAAAACTCTTTGACAAAGTCTCATTCGTATTTAGATTCTACTTTCTAATCATTTTATATGTCAAAATTAATCTGAAAGATGTTTCTGCTATTGGCTTCTGATTCTTTTCCGGCAAAAAAATGAAAAATATAAAAATTAGCAAATGCTGTAATCATATACTATAGTTTGTAATTTACTCTCTAAAATCCTCCTTAATAAAAAACTGTATCATAGCAAGATTGAAAAGACCTGTGTAACTAAACCAATGTTTCAAAACAAATACTGGCCAGTACGATATGACGTCATTCAAATATGATATTTAACAATACAAATATACAATATTGGTAACATCATTTAGCGCTGGTCAGCATGACGATTTGTGTTTTGGAAAACAAGCTAGACTGGATGATTTACTATATTTCTATTATTCTAATTATTTTATTACCATTTTTTTTTTTTGAGTTTTTTTATACTTCGAAATAACAAGTAAAATTACAAGTTAACTACAAATAAATATGCATAAAACAGCATTTAATATGTCAACTTCTAAATACAAAGAAAAATTTTATTATCAAAGATAGCATGTTCTCATATAATCAATTACAAAACAATGAGTGTATATTTGGAGAAAACAAAATCAAAAAGTACAATAATACTTATTTTAAAATCAATTGAATAAATGCTCTAGCATCAATAAAGTATTTTATTTTTGGCAAAATATAACCTTGAATTATATGATTCATAACTGTCCTTATTAGATTATTTCTGGTTTAATATCACGGAAAGGCTATACAAGACATATGTCATAACAAATTATCTAAATGGAACTTTTTTAGTTTCGATTAATTTATAGCACATTTTTACTCACAATCATCTTATTTGTGCATACTAACATTATTTATCTTAAATTATGAAGGAAAATGTATATAAGTGGAAATTATTTTGTAAAAATAATAGTGGCTTTTTGAATTCATTCTGATCATGGAATCCGTAAACTTAATGTGCGTCAATTACTTACAACGAGAAGTTTCTATCTGGCTTTACAAATGTGAAATAATGAATGACAACTTATGTACCCCATATTATATACTAATTTTTAACAATTCTGTGTCCCAACAAAACTCTTAATGAGGCTCAAATTGTGTAATGTGATAAAGGTTACTTATAAATTACATAAAAATTGGTAGAATAAATTTCATACACGTTCGAATGTTACAGCGGAGCATTCATGAAAAGATAGATAAATGAAATATTGATAATTTTGTTCGGTCAATTCTGCATTCATATTAAAATATTTGGTTCTATCATTTAAAAAGGATTTTCATCTTGGTCTAATTAAAAAATGCAAATTAATAGAATGTGAAGCATGTTTTCAACGTCATCAGAACAAACATTTTGATGACAATAATGTAAATTTTCCTATCTTATCTGCCTTTAAAAAGGGTTGAAAATAGTTCATATACATAACGAATAATTGTGGTTTTATAAATACATACTTTTTAAAAGATTGTATTGTGCTATGTACTACTAGTGGGTACATAATCGTGTTAAAAATGTGTAAAATAATCACGAGATTATCATTTTACAGATGCTATTATATTTATACTAATATCATAAAGAGGAAACATTTGTATGTATGTATTTTTGTATGTGACGAATAACCTTAGAAACTTCTGGACCGATTTGAAAAATTATTTCACCGTCAGGAAGCTACACTATCCCCGGGTGGCAAAGGCTGCTTTTTATCTCTGTATTTCCACGGGAACGGGAACTGTACTTTTGAAAGGAAAAACATTTGTATTTTTTTATGTAACACATAAACTTGAAAACTACTGGACCGATTTGGAAAAAACTTACACCGTCGGGAAGCTACACTATCACCGGATGACTTAGACCACTTTTTATTCATGTATTCCAATGACAACAGGGAGTACGCGGGTGACATAGGAAACATTTGCATTTTTCTATGTACAAATAAACTTAAAATCTACTGGACCGATTTGAAAAATTATTTCACCGCCGGGAAGCTATACTATCCCCGCGTTTTTAATTATGAAATAGGGATACTATGGTATTACCATGATTTTTGTGGAAAAGTTTTATTTGGGTTTTAACTCAACTGAAATCCAACGACCATTATTTCTCTGCAGTATATATGCATATGTCAGTTGAGTCATGTATAAGTATTTAAAAATATTTAAAAATTTGCATTATAAATTTCTTTCAATAAAGCCAAATTTAAAATTATATAGATGTACTACGGCAACTGACACGTATTCAGCCTTAGTAGAATCTTCACACAATATTTAAATATAGTACTTATTTTATTGTGATAAACAGAAGCTATAAATTCACTATTTCAAACTAAAAAAATAAAATTACAAGTATCCCTTTCAAATAGAAGTTTAACTGTAGCATGATGTTACTCGGAGTTTATTATAATCTCATGTTATTTTTACTCTGGTATTTTTTAATTACACTTAGCACGCATCCATTATCATCAGACATGAGAATGTGGATTTACAACAATAATGACATTTTTCTTAATTGTTTTTATGTTTTTGTAGAAAAACTATCCTAAAATTACTTAAATAATTCCGATATCGTTTATATGGTCAGTAATATGTCAAGAAATGGTTCGTATTTAAATATAAGAAAACCGGTGCGAGTAAGAGTTATCGCTTAATTGTCTGTTGACCCATCTAATTGTTTATCTGTTCTTCTGTCTGCCACATTCTTCACTCATCTTTTAAATATAGAAGAAAAGTTCAAATACATAAAAGTTTCGTTTAATAAAACAAGTAACTTTTTTTTCATACAAGTATTTCATAAACTTTTCCATCTTCATCGCCACCTCAAATTCAGGTAAAATATATAATAATAATAATAATAATAATATAAGAACATATATTAACAACGAACATATTTTATTTTTTCAATTATTTTTTTATATTGAATATATTCTTATATTTCTAGTGAAATTTTTATTATTTAAAAATAGTTCATTCATTGATACTAGACCATATATCGGGTATTTAAACAATTTAATCTGTTAGTTGTTATCATCACATGTTATACTTGACTTACATAATATGTCTGAGTATATTAATTTTAGGCTAAAGTTTGTTACGCTTCCTAATATTGACCGCAGCAAAATCTTGGTATAGGTGTTTTTTAAACTCCAAATTAGTCCATTTCCGACTGTCCGTCTGTCATCTTGATAACTCAAAAACAAAAAGAGCTAGCGAGCTGAAATGTTGGTGACGTATTCGAAACATAAAAATGAGTTTCAGTTCGTAAATGAGCAAAATCGGTTCATTGCGAAAAAACTGGTTATTTTTTTAAAACTAGCAACATTTTATTTGAAAGATATTTTCATCCAATGTTTGAGTTCTCCACAATTTTAGCTCAAATTTGGTTAATAAACATATACAGGTAATAGTAATACATGTATATAACTGTATAGACTGGATATTTATAGTATGTTATAAATGCTAATTAAAAATTGTCAAAACAATGAAATTCAATCATAGGTCGAGTATCTGAACAATTAACTCTATTAATTATTATCTTCACTTATTTTTATTTTATTATGTACCATAGTTTTTTACTTGTTTTTTGTATTTTTCGAGAGATGAAAAGCCAAAATGATCGTAGTAATAATATACGTGTGTAATATGTATATTTCTAATTTTACAACAATGATATCATGGTTCGTCATATTCCATGTTTGAAATTAGTAAATATATTATTTTTATATATTGTTCAATATTATGACAGAATGTATATGATGTCATCTAATATAAATGCGATTTATTAGAGCTGTCTTATTTTAAGGAATCTACTTAGTTTAATTAGATGTTATTAAAACATTAAAGTATATAAACTTGATCTAGTAGCTGTTTTTGATCAAATTTAGAACTGTAAAAGAAATTTTTCTACATATTAAAAATTTTCTAAGCAAAATCTCACTTTAAAAAAAATCAAATTTTATATATTTACACATTAAAATAGTTTGAACTCAGATATGGTAAAGTAGAAAAATAAAATGTAAAGTTCTTTTTCTGTCTTCGAAACTTCTTTTATTTGTCTAAGTCGGCACGTAGTAAAATGTTGAACCGTGAATCATTATTTACAGTTTTTTATAATATCACAAGCGAAAATAGCAACTATAAATGCTAATTATTTTTATACTCGGCATATTTATAATTATTAACAATATTAAAATATAGAAAATGTCAGGCCTTCGCATTATTAGAATTTCTTGTATAATACTCTCTTATATTATTAATTATAAGGATATTGTTAATTAGCTGTCTTTAGGCATTAATTGAAGCAAATGACTCAAACAATTTATAAAAAAAAGTGTTTCAAACAATAATTTTTTTGTTTCTAACAGACAATCATTTTTGGTATTTGATAAACCATGGATATATAGATTTAAAAGATAAACCATGGATATATGGATCAAAATTGATAAATTTGCTGATTCACAAAGATTCGCATTTTTAGTTACACACTAGCGACTGATATATCGTGATGAGAAACGAAAATTGAATTTAATTAATTTTATGACCAACTATATCCAAATTTATTTAGTACTTTCAATATTTTCTAGTGTTAAAAGTTTTAGATTTAATTTATTTGCATATATTCCATAAAAATACTGGAAATAAAATCTGTATACTAAATTTAATATATCTTCATATATATTTCATATATACCAGTTACAAAAAAGACGATATTTACATTTTTTGAATTGTGTTAAACAACGGATATCCCATCATTGATTATATCCAAGTAAAATAAATACCATATATAGAGTGATATAGTATTTTAAATAGGTAGGTAATTAGTTGGCTATAAGTTAATCAAGTGTAGATGTGTATAGTTAATACAATTACATTATAAAACAACGTATCACAATTTTTCAATTTTTTTATTAATTAAGTTTTTTTTAGAACATCATCGGTTGTTATAAAACGTATTATTTTAATAAGGTAATTAGTTTAAACTGAGTTAATCAAAAATAGGTATTATACATACTAGTAAATAGAGTTTAGTTGAGCTAATGTAATGTTTGAATAAATTATAAATATTACTTATTTAATAATAAATAACTTAGTTCAGTCAATTTATATTGAAAATTAGTTTACTATATAAATTTATAGAAAAATTTATATTCCCACTTTAACCGAGAGATAAAAAGTCCTATAGGTGTGTAGTATTACTGTAGACCTAAAGGTCGACACTTCTGAAATTGTCCAATTTTGCCATCAAGCATGATAGTTTCGGTGGTAAATCAACACGTGGAATCGGGCAACTGAGGCTAGTCGACCGCGACACTAGACAGTTTTGTTCCACTCATTGAAACCTTTTTTTACATAAATTTGAATCATGTGTCTTATAAAGTAAGATTTGCGCTTGAAAGCACCAACTGGAAGTAACATGCACCGAAAGTAATTACAATTCATATTATTATTATTGTATATGTAATTATAACTGTATAGACAGGATATTTAGAGTATTTTATGAATGCTAATGATTATAAAGTTTAAATATTGATATTATATGTTGATTATCTAGACAGACAGCTCTGTGAATTTTTTGGTTCACTTGTTTTGTTTTAAATTTTTATTACATGATCATATTGAGCTATTCATTTGCGCCCAAGTACGCTGCGCACCTAAACTACCATTAGCTCACTGTTCCTCACATTAATTTATCATTTATCTTCCCATTATCTCCTACATTAACATTTCTATTTCGAATTGAATTTTTAAATCTGGTTAGGGTATAAAGTATATGGTAATTAAAAGGTTTCATAGAAACAGGTGAAGCTATTAAACACCTTATATTCCAAATCGAAACTGTTCTTGATGATTCTGAAATAAAATCAGATCCATCAGAAAAATAAATCCATATTGACTGAACTATAATTAAAAAATTGTTCATCGATCACAATTAAAGTGTAAATATTATTTTTGTTCGCTTCGACATATAATAAATTACTTGTGTTTATTATTATTTCTTTGATATTATTTGTATGTTTTTTTTTTATTATTTATATGGAAAATATTGATTTTTTTATCGGTTAAAAACCTAATGGTTTTTGTTTTTCGTTTGTTTCAATCAATTGTAAGTGATTGTGTTTTTTGTTGACTAATACCTGGTGGCGTGACTTAGAAATGACAGTTAACACCTACGTGTCTATGTAATATATCTATTCATGTTTTTTATGTATGATGCTTTTAATTGATAAAATTTAATTATAAATAATTATTTTATGTATCATAATCCTATATTTAAGATTTGTTGATTGATTTCATTGTGATTTTTTTTTTAATTAATGATCAATAATTACGACCTCAGTGTGATCGGGCTATTTTTGGTGCGTTATCTCGGAGCTGGTCAAAATTACTCCGATTTGATAATTTTGTTTTTTTTTCAATAGTTGGTCATTAAAAATGCTTTGAGCTTTATAGTTTAAAAATTAAAGCTCCATTTGAAGAGAATAGACTAGTATACAACATTGAAATTAAGCGGATTGCATGTACAATTTTTGTTATCTAAGTACCATTAACACATTCTGAAATTTTTACAGCTTTAAAATCGGTCTGCACCAAAAACAAAAAGTGCAGACCGTCACCAAATTAGCAAACGAGTAACATCTTCTCAGAGAATCATTACAACTAGCTAATTCATAGTGATGATGACTACTTTGTAGTCGAAATGCGTATTTATAAAAATGCAAAATAATTTGATCTAGGAAATTGGAGCAAAAAATCGAAATTTATTCGAAAAATCCTAGAGTTCTCATTAATAATTACTTGTATAACGATTAAACATTAAACACACATCAAGCATGGGGGCGGGGGTCGAGAAACAATACAAAACGTTTTAGTAGTTTTTCCGAGACTTTAAAAAGTATACTTTCCTGTCGCATCCATAATTACAGTATAATAATTTTTTTGGTTCCCGATGATTTATTTATAATATCATTTACCTTATGGCACTCACTGTAAGACACTATTACTCAAAATACGAACAATTACTCAAAAAACTCAAAAAAAAATCTAAATATATTGATATTGGCTAAATTATCTAAAAATATTGATATTGGATTGTACACTTTTGACATAAAAACCTTTTTAATGTTTTTTGCTCTACTCTTTTTGGGGAAAAATACCAAATTATTTTCTTGAAAAACTACAGAGATGCGGTTTTTTGCAATCGATGTGAAATAGTAGCAAAATTATAATTTTTTTAATGAAAATTTTGTAAAAAATAGGTTTTTAAAAATCAATAATCCATTAGTATAAAAATTGTTTGAAACAATACGATAAACTTCGACAGAGTATGAAAATAAATGTTTAAAGTATTTATAAATTGAATAAACTTTCACACATGATATGAAATTGGGTTACTAGACCATATTTCATTCTATTTACGTGTACCTATGTATTTCAATATCAAAAAGAGTGAAAAGGTATCATTAACCAGATAATCCATCTATTGCCAAAATTTCTTCTCTATCAGGGTCACGATTTCAATTTCTTGATAAAAAAATAAAATAAATTTTATATTAAAAGGATATGAAAGGAAATTGAAAAACTATATATTATAAATTTTATTACAATAAATATTTCAAGGTTATTATTATAATTTTACTATGGTAATATTTATCTATAGATTGGCAGTTTCTATCCCATAACAATGTGCTTTTCATTCTATATATTTTGTATTTGCTATTGTCGACTTTCATGTCAAAACGTCATGCAGCAAAAATTGTGATATTTAAATTAATTCCATCAATTGGATAACAAGATTCAGTACAATAAATGCATTTATGTATAAATTTTATTACCATAATATTCAACATTTTTAATAAAAGAATTAGCATATTTCTCCTAATAGATATCCTGAGTAATTAAGACAAAGTTAACAAATTTTAAATTTACAATTTTTATTTCAAAATGATGAGAGTGAAAATTTAAGATGCGCGCGCATCATCGTCACACAAAATTCACAGGTTGAAGCTGTTTTTATATTACACTTAATGTAAGCAAATATATATTTATTTAATTTTTCAAATTTAAAACTGAGCTTTATTGATTTGTGTTGACTATTCTTTTCCAGTCCTTTGATTATTTTATTGTAATTAATTATTTGCATGTAATTAAAAATTGTTCTTTAAATGATGCCAATGAAGTATAAGTTCTGACGCGCGTACATAAGTACACGCACCCATTTGTCTATTCTAAAGTAAATAATGTTTATTCGTCAGCTATTTTTTTATTATGCAAGCAATCATTTTCTTTGTACTGTTGAATAATTATTTTAACTCTAAGCTGCCCTTTGGGTTTTCTTTTGTATGTATTGTATAGGTAAAAAAAAAATTATTTTTTCTTATTATATATTAACGATTACAATCTGATAGAAATTATTTAATAGGAAAATTAAAAATTATTTATTTTATAAAAATTTAAAATATTTTATTTGTGTCAGTAGACTAAATTCATAACAAACTAACGTGCATTTAATCTTTGGCTTCTAGCCATAAATTATAGCTTTATTACTTTAAATCATGTTTAAATACCTCTTTTTTTCCCTTTTATTTATTA
This sequence comes from Chrysopa pallens, assembly GCA_020423425.1. NCBI lineage: Eukaryota > Metazoa > Arthropoda > Insecta > Neuroptera > Chrysopidae > Chrysopa > Chrysopa pallens. The sequence goes on from CM035594.1 coordinate 65,520,934, forward strand.
ATATAAATAACATTCTAACATCGAGAGAGAATCGAATTTTTCGACCGAAAATTAAAAAAAAAACGTCAAAATTACATTGGTATTATTTAATTGCGATCATTAACTTTAGTTTACCCACTTTTGCTTAAAATTTTTTTTTTTATATTCGTTAACGAAACTTTCTATTTTAACTAGAGAATTCGATAACCGGTAAGAACCACCCTTCAACTAACATTTATTATACCTACGCATCACATTCTCGCATGAGGTAGGTCAGAATACTCATATAATTGCCTTAGAACAAAAATTAATATAAATTGTGTTTATTTAAAAATTAATAGGATTAAATTTACTAATTGATTATTCTACAGTTAAAATACATATAAATTTCGTAGTACAGGAAGTCATTAATTTCAAACAATTTTAAAATAGAATACGTACACTGGAACTACTGACTTGTAGTACAAAAGAACATCTAAATTGTTTTGTTGATTAAGAATTTATTTATTGTTCTATTTTTCTTAATAATTTTAGTTAACTTAATGTTTTTATTCATTAAAAACATCGAAAAAAAATCTATATATTTTATTTATATTCGTGACAAGATTAAATTATTTAATATAATTTCCATGTAATTACAAAATTACTAGATACATTATATAGAAAATCGAATTTGTATATCTTTAATAGTATGGTTGCTATGAAAAACAAGTGAAAACTAACTCACCCCCACATTACCAAAAAATTATATAAACACAATAAATTATCCAAAAAAAAGAGAGACATAGAGAGATAGGCAGTGCTATTTTAATTATATCCAAGTGCAAACATCGACACATTTAAGAAAATTCTAAACAATGAGAAATTTTTTAGAGGAATGTTTAAAAAAAAATTTGGGTAACATAGATCAAAAATTTTCCAAAAAAAAATAATAAAACTGACCTTATTCATTCCATTACCCATTTTTAATTAATTTTTTTTTTAATTTAAGTTTGTATTAAAAAATATATTTTTTTTTTATGTTTTAAAAACAGTGCATAAAATTATAAATATCAAAAACCCACATGTAGTAACAATAATTGTATCACAAAGAGCTTTTCTAAGTGTTCATGTGCTATGACTGACACCATCACACCACTTTATACACGACTATGTTACCAGTGTGCTTTTAAATACAACCACGTTCTGAAGGACCACCTATATATGAGACGAGATTCAGGAAAATATTTTACATTTTAGAGAATTTCATTTGCGACGAAAATGTGCTCTTGATTTTGTCTGATTGAAATCAAATTACATGTCTAAGTTTCTTTCAGTATTATTAGCATGTTTCCAATTTCCCTATTTACTATTTAATTGAAATTTTTATGATAAGTGTATTAACCTTATTATACCAATATACCTAAATCAAATTAAGTATAGTAATTAGATAGAAATTTTGGCTATAATGCAGGTCTATTGCGGCTTATTATTTTTTCTTATTGTAAACAACCAGTACACCCAGGGGCGTAGGAACGAAATTTTTGCTGGGTGGGCAGGTTCGAAATTTCCCCCCCCCCCTAATTTTTCGATGATAATAATTTGGTATGAAAGATGTTTGTGATTGTTAATTAATATTATATATTAAGATTGTTAATTAATATTATTTAATCTCTTCAACAAAGGGGCATGGCCCACCCAGGGAAATTCCTGGGTGGGCAGCTGCCCACCCTGCCCATACGGCTCCTACGCCCCTGAGTACACCTCAAACATACAAAAATGTGAGCCAAATGTTAATCCGAAAGGCTAGAAATATTATTTTTTAAATTTATTACGAAAGTAAAATGTTTTACTTATCAGTATCACTTAAGATATCACAAATACTAAACCACCGGAAAGAAGCTTTAATGAAACTTATTTGTTACAATATGGCAGCTAAATGTTTAGTTCTGATATTTGTTACATGCACACAAAAATAATTTTAATCGAAGCTTTTCGATTGATTCAATAATCCATTCTACGTATCATGCACGGTACGAATAACATTATAGTATTCGGTTTTCTCTAAAATTATACCTAGAAAAACTATCCCACAGTATCCCACAGTAATTACAGTATTTACAATACATCTTTATGATAATTTTCATAATTTGTGAGTAAAAATTCGCTAAGTGTCCTCAACTCCGATGTAACGAATTTGTGTTAATAAACATATAATATATAACATAGTTTTATGCATCTCGTTTTATATTTGTGTATTGAAAATTGCCTATCTCACTCTATGACGCCATTGTGTCTAACGGGGACGTATTTGTAAGCGAGGAAACTCGAAGTGCCTGAAATCGACATTCGAGATATACGAAAGTTACATTGATTGTCGATAGAGTTATTTTTTTTTATACATTCTAAAAAACACAAACACACCTAATGACTAATTTTACGAAAACTTCAAAATGTGTCAAAACAAAAGAATCATATTTTTAAACTTTGATATGTCAAAATCAAAAATAAAGCAAATAAAGCTTTGAACAAAAATGATGTAATATAGAAAATCAAGCTTTCATTTAAAATTATTTTCAGAATATTTAGAATACTATAATAATTCTCGACAACAGAAGACAAAAGCATTCACAATGATTGGTAATCTATATTTTCAATGATATTTCCGTTCTATATTTTCAATAAAAGTCTATAATGGTAAAAAGGTATATATACTTTATTTTTATATTTATTCATTACAAATGTTTTAATTAGATTTCAACTTAGATTTTTCTTCTTGTAAAAGCACTAATCCAATAAGCAACATTGTTATTCCGCATAACCATAGTACCTTGTTACCTTCATTAAAAATTAATACACCAAACAATGCCTGAAAAAAAAATCATTCGTTAGTAAAAGTTTTATTTCATTTTCATTTTAAATCAAATAACCGATTTTAAATAATTCGATGTCGATATTAATAGAGTTGCTCGTAATGATGAATCCGAAGCTTGTAATGCTTTTAAAAATATATAAAAATATGTTGAATTAAATAAAATCATAATTACAAAACAAATTATATTCAAAATCCATGCATTCTGTAACAAAAAATTAACGTCGCATTGTTAAATATTCATTTACAGATAAGTGCTGCCACCTACCTCATATTCATAGTACCCTCCTGACAGTTTACCAAATAAACTACCTGTCGCCCCACAAAAACCTGCAATAAATGCATATTTACCACTTTCTTTTAACTGATTCATTTTATAACAATTTTATCATTAACTTTGATAATTAATTTTAAAACATCTTTGGCATTTGATTTATTCAAATCAATTAAAGTATAACCATAATAATAAAAAGCATTTAACAACAGTAGATTAAACAACCATGACTGAAACAAAAAATATTTCTCAACAGGTGATTAACAAAGATAACAATATATCCTGCATACGGTATATTACCGTTTTATTTAATTATAAAGTGTTATTACTAGTAGTAACAAAACCAGAATAATTATTTATATTTTTCTTTTGAACAAAAAAATCAATTATTAAATAGAACATTACATTACTGTCGGGCTTTCGTTAAAATTATATTAATTAGAAATAAAAAAAACTCATTAAATTCATTTTTATTGAAAATTAATCCACCTGCATCAATCTAATTGTAATGAGATACTTTCACCCAGGTGTACAATTTATTTACACATAAGCTAAATAGCATTTTTTTTCTCATAAAATGCAGTGTGAACTTGAAAAACATATCAAAAATATTAAAATTCTCTATAAAAAAAATATAAACGTATTTATTAAAAATTAAGTTATTAAATTTTATTTAAAAATATGAAGTTTTTAAAATAATCTCAGTTTAAAAAAATTAATTAAGAGAAAAAAAAACCTTGAAAATGACGTGTTTGTCTAAGAACAAGTTTTTTATGTTACATCTAATAATTTTTGCAATAGGAAGTTATACACTTTTATACAAATAGGTCAGTATTTTTCAAAAAAAATATTTACAATATGTTTTTCGTTCGAGTTACATAATTTTATCCTAATTGTTAAAATGGATAAACAAATAGTAAATTTTAGTTTTGAGTGTATGTTAAACATTTAGCCTATGATAAATTTCAATTAATCAAAAAGTAGTAAAAGGTTGGAGATTAGATAATACTTTTCAATGATTGAAAATGTGTTAAAAAAATTGTATGTTTTTAGATCATTCACATTTGATTATATTTTTTGAATATTGTATTGATGACGATTATATCAAGAATGGAGCACTCGGAGTTAGTGCAAGAGATGGCTCGGATTGAACAACTCAGTACACAAGAGAGATTAGCATTAGCACGTCGTCGAAGAATACAACAGTTAAAAGGATGGGCGCAAAGAGAAAGAGATTGGTTACGACATCGTCCATCGAATTCGCAACGAAAAAATAATAAACGGAATATTTATTTTAGTGATAATGTTGTATTATTAGAAGCGGCTGCTAGAAACGATATCGATGAAGGTAATTATTTTTGAGTCATATGTTAAAAAATAATGCATTGGAAATAAATATCGTAAAACAAAAAATGGACAAGTGTTAATATGAATTTCTAAAAACAGTTTTAAAATGCATTATATTATTTGTTATTTTTATTTTAACTTTTTATAAACCGGTGTCTCACTTGCAATAGGTCTCACTTGCAATAGTCTCTGAAGATTACGCTTTGCAAAATGTTTGCTATTCCTTCAAATAGTAGTTTTATTCTGGTTCAATTACTTTATTGGCAAAATAGGATTAATAACTTTGTTCTCGAAATAATAAACTGTTTATATGTTGAACTGTAAATAAGTAATCATTATCCTCATAATTGAATGTAATATTTTCGTTTTATATCAACAAAGAAAATTTTTTACGTTGATCAGATTCTGAAACCTTTTACCATGGCTGATAATTCGGTACAAATTAAGTTTAAATCCGTATACAGATTTATAACCTTAATAACTGTACGTCATATATCAACTTCGTTTTAGTGTTGTAATCTCCAACGTTATTAAATTAGTCTTTTAAAACACTAAGATCGTCAAATTTCTCTGACTTAATCCATTACTTTGATAATTAAATATTCACCAGATACTGGTTACAATAAAATGCTTACCACTTACTTTCAATTTGAAATATTTAAAATAATTTTTTTTTAGTTCGAAGGCTGTTAATGAAAGGTGTGAATCCCGATTCAACTAACGAAGATGGTTTAACTGCTTTACATCAATGTTGCATTGATGATAACTCCGAAATGCTCCAACTTTTACTTGAATATGGTGCTAATGTGAATGCCGAAGACAGTGAGAAATGGACGCCACTACATGCGGCAGCTACTTGTGGACATTTACGTTTAGTCAGATGTTTAATTGCACGTGGTGCACATTTACTAGCAGTGAATGCTGATGGTAAATGAAATTTTACATGCCTTATTGCTACAAACGCCTTTAAATTTAAAGACACGATTAATCCTTTTGCAACTCAATTCATCATTTTCGTATTGAAACTTTAGTATGATGAGTTTCGACTATCTGAAAATCTTGTTTTTTAGATAATTTGGATTCAAGAAATAAAATGTGTTCAGTTTTTAACAATTTTTTAAGATATTCAGTTTGTAGAGAACTATAGATATAAATTTAAAGCAAACTTACTTAAGACGCCAGAAAAATTCCAAAAAGGCTGCCTTTAGGCAATTTTTAAAATTGTTGGTCCATTCTACAGATTAGAAATCTGATAAAATCAAATTTTATTTACATTTTTAAGGTAATATGCCATATGATATCTGTGAAGATGAAGCAACGCTCGATTATATTGAAGGAGAAATGGCAAGGCGCGGTGTTACGCAAGAATTAATCGATTCAACACGTGCGCATACAGAACAAGTAATGTTGAGTGATTTAAAAGAGATACTTGCTGCTGGAGGTGACTTAGAACAATACGATCTTCAAGGTGCTACACCGGTTAGTGTTATACATTTTTTATCAATTTATGTAACGCCACAAAGAATTAATCTAAATGGCCTAATAAAAAAATTAAAACACTTTAAATAAGTGAAACAAGATAAAACACGTTGTTTTGTAATTTAATTTATAATTATTTATTTATGAATCGATAAAACTTTGAATTTGTATTTTAAGATAATACTTAATTCAAGTTATTTTAAATAAACAAAATCTATAAAGTGTGATAGTTATAATATTTTTGTATAGAGTATATTCTAAAACGTATTTATAGGACACATTGTATTCCGATTTATAATATGCCAAAATATTAGAATATGGACAGAATTGAAAACATTTCACGCAGTATGGAAACAAAGATTTTTAACACTACTATTAAATAGAAAAAATTCTTGGTTTTGATAATTTTTGACATATAAAAATTTCGTATAACCAACAACAACAAAAATTCAACTCCTGAATATTTCAGACCTTTTTAAAATTAAAAAATACACTATTTTTATGGCTTGTTAAGTTTCTTTACAGATTTAATTTGCTTTATGTATATAAAATATTTTGTAATTTAATAAACATGATAAATTCAGGTCGTTGAATTTTTTTGTAGTTGTGTATACATATAAAAGATATCGGATTCTCTTTGCTTTTGTGGGTAAATGCATTTTGTACGTAAATGTCAAATTATGAATAAAAATTATTTGTTAAATCAGTCCAATTCTCGAAAAATATTTCACTAAAGTTATTACTAGTTAGTTCAAGATGTATATTTTTCAACAAAACTATTTTCACAGACACTTTTTAATTGAGAATTTTTCCCATAATGATAAATGCAAATAATTCAGAAAAATTCGTTAAGCCAAGAACAATTACATAAAAATTAAATGTTGTGTTTTGTTTAATTTTTTTGCCAATGTGAATTATGTTCATTCATAACGGAAATTCTGAATTTATTTTTGGATATTTATATTAATATTTACGATTACGTCAATTACGAAATCAATATAACGTAAATAAAAATTTTACTACGCACTAAATTTTTTTTTTATGAAATGTAAATATTATGAAATCTATTTTCAGTTACATATCGCTGCCGCTAATGGATACGTGTCAGTTGTAGAATTTTTACTTGATAATCATGTAAGCACTGATGTTCGTGACAATGATGATTGGCAACCAGCCCATGCTGCCGCTTGTTGGGGTCATGTTAGTAATATTTTATATTATGTTCTAAATTTATATGTTTAATTTGATTGATTTATATAAAATTTGAAACGACGTTGGGGCAATATGGCTTATTGAAATTAATCAAATGTAAAATAAATCAAAGCAATAATTGGAATTTTTTCAATAAAATATGCCTTTCCAATATTCTTGTTTTTGTTTTAACACATTTACAAAATATTTAATTTTCAAAATAATAGTTTTTCCATTTCTCACTTTCTTTAGCTATTTATGATAAATAAAACTCGTTTATTTATAAAAAAAACAAAACAAACATTCGACAGGAAATACTTTCATCAATCATTTTTACATTCATTTTTCATTATGTTTACTAATTGATTTTTTAAACGAATGAAGCGATAAACTAAATTCGATACACTAAGGTCGTTTCTTATTGATCTATCCTAATTGCATATAAATTTATACATTTATATAATATTTTTTCTCCATTTTTAGTTAGAAGTATTAGAAATGTTGGTACAAAACGGAGCTGATTTAAGTGCGAAGAATAAACATGATGAAACTCCTGCAGGTATAATTATTTGTAAAATATTACTTAAAATAAATCTTTAATTGTGAACGATTTATTTCGAGATGAGACATCAATGACTAGTACATAAATATGCCATAAAAGTATCCAAATGATTCTAAACGTTCTCTAGCGCTTTCACATTTTGTTTATATTGAAGAAAAGAAAATATACACATAGAAAATGAAAAGTAAAATATTTTTGTATAATTTATCCTTTGCCACAAGCCATTCTTAAATGTAAACCGATCCAACCCACCTCTTATGGATTTGTTCCACTTCCACTTTTGACCAGAATAAGGATATTTTTGAACCTTCTATTACGATTTATTTACTTATGCTATATAAAAGATTGAATATTGTTTGAAATTTTGTTGTATAGATATATGTGAAGATCCTGAAATTCGTGAACGTATAATGCAACTGAAATTTGAACAAGAAACACGTAGGCGTGAAGAGGCTGAAGCTGCTGCACGAATTGGACGCAGTTGTGGACGTCCAGTACGTCGTTCACAAAGCAACAATACTAGGGCACAATCTGTTCGACGTACATCAATACGGGATAAAACACTAACAACCAAAAAAGATGCCGTTGAAGAGGCAAGATTTCGTTTACAAGCACAAGAGGTAGGTTTATAGATTTATTAATAGTTTCTCCATTTTGTGAAATTTGTCATTTGGCTTATAATATGAAGTATGTATTTAGCATTTAAAGAGTTTTATGTTTAACATCCAACAATGGTTCGAATGTGAAAAACTCGTTAACAAGAAAAGTAAAAATATTTTTCTGGTTAAGTCACACCTTTCTTCAAAATTTAACCCTAAAGCACTTTTTCCATTGAGGTTTTCTAAAGTTTCTTGTCTATGGCAATTAACCTATTGAGTTTAAATGTACCAACGAAATATAAAGCAACTATATTGAAAATTTTTGTAAAAAGTATATTAAAAATTTTACCTGAAAATTGCGTGATGTACCAAAGTCGTAACCGTTATTTATAAATCTAATAAATATTTGGATGCTTTCATACACAAAATCAACCATGATTTGTTTAAAATGCAAATCTTACTCGCTTTTTGCTACATAATTTATCCGAATAACTGAATGACTCAATCACCAATAAGATGCAATATATACAAATTAATTTTTTTCGAGGGGAAAAAGAGTCGATAAAGAATTTGAAATACGAACTAAAATTAAAAATTATTTTTTCGTACTAGTAATTACTAACTAAATCTGAACAGACTTTTTGAGCAAAATTATTGAGATAAAATGAAATGAAAAGTAAATATTTATAAGTGTATACAAAAATTTATTATACATCTATAACACTAAACAAAAATGATTAAATGAGTTACTGACTAATAAAAACTAAAATAAATAAACAAATTCTAAATTATTGCTATTATTTATGAATATTTATGCATTTTTATTTTTAAACAGACAGAGTTTTTGTATAATACTTTCACTTAATTTTTACATTTGGAATTCATTTGAATTGTAACAATACATAGTGTGGCCATCCGGTTTGTACATTTTTTGGAAATGAAAACGCGAACCCAATAAAAGCATTTGATCATTAGAATAATTTGTTTATTTAAAAAACTTTAAGAATTTTATTTCGATTTAGTGAATTTGAATTATGTAATTACCGCCAACAATTAAAATTTGCAGTTTAATGTATTTATGTATAATCATTTTGCAAGCTTACAAATAATGTCGTTATTGTAGCAAATCATAATTAAGTATATTAATTAACATTAGTACAGTAATTGGATTATTGAAGAAAATATAATTAATTTTTATATTTTATTTCAATTTTTTATTGTAAATAATTGTGAATATTGACTAGCAAATTCTTTTAAAAGCATTTTACAAAGTATCCTTATAATAATAATATTTTGTAATTTTTTTAAAGAATTTTCTTTTAGATATTCAATATTATTTATCGGATTCTATTTAAATTAAATGTTTTATAAAAATAGAATACAATTAATTTTTTATTTAGCATTTATTCGATTTTGAAAAATTGGGAATGGGAGTGAAATCTAGAGAACAAATTTTTGTTTTTTGAAAGTTTTGATGATTTTACCCTAAAATAATGTAAACATAATACTATAAAAACACTTAAAAAATTAGGCGTTTTTGATAAAATTATAAGGCCAAGTTGATACTTTTCAACCTTTAGGCATCAGAATTAAATCCGCTTTAAATTACTACTTAGAATTATTTTGTTCCTAGTTCAAATTAGATTTTTATCCTTTTAACATTATTCTTTTTCTAGAAAAATTATACTTTTAGATGAACGGCTTTTATTTAAAAACTTATTTATATTGATAATGATTATATTGTGAGTTAAAATACAAATTCATAGCTAAATTGATCTCATGAATAATTTCCTATCATTTAAATTAATTTTTTGCAATAAGTTTAATCAAAAATCAACTTCCATATGCAAGTTCAAAAAGTTAGTTTACAACTGGGTCCAAATTCAAATATGAATCTAATAAATTTGGAAAAGCCAGGAATTTCTTATTAAAGGCAAAATAGTTCTTTCCTACTAATTCAATTACAATTATTAAAATTAATTTTTTTTTTCTAATTATTTATAACTACTACTGCTCGAATAACTTTACGCAATAAGAAATATTAAACGGGTTGGACCCGTTGGTCAACAATTAATGTTCATTTATTTAAACTTTTATTATTACATTATGTATTTGTTATAAATTCCTTTCAAGTGAAATCGTGTTAATAAAAACTTTTTTTTTTTCATTATTAATTATGTTAATAAATAGTTTTAAATACTTATAAATCAGTGGTTCCGCTTTATGACTAAATTTTGATTAAGTAATCGTCATCGAATTATTTTTAATTACCAATTGAAAAAAGTATGTATGGATGCGTATTAGACATCCACGAAAGTTAGTTTATTGAATTTAATTATTGTTAATATTAATTATTATTACAGTTGAGTACTGATTATATCATGCATTGTTTACTTAAAATACTTTTATTTGTTAAAAAATATTATTTACTTTTTTTTTTTTTTATAATTATATCCGTTTATTTACCACACTTTGATTAATATTTTAAAAAAATCAATTTTTCTTATTTATGCTGATTGGAAAGATTTTGTACTATAAAATACAGTAGAAAATTATTTTAAAATATTTTAAATTCGAATTTAATTGTTTCCTGGCATTTTTATGTATATCTCTTAAATTAAATTGATTTTCAAAACCGTCACATTATCATACGTGATGATAAATCTATTCAATATTTTTCCGATATATTTCTGTTGACGCGTAGTTCCACTCGAACCACTAGATCTCACACACGGCGACACCATATTCTCATTAGTAAGAAAAGACAGGCATAATCTCTTTATCGTAATTAGTTTATATGTTTTTTCTGAATTTATAAATCAATTACGATAAATACTTTATTATACTGTTTGTGAGAAAAACAATAATTTTAGGAAATTTGTTATTATGAAGCCCCGGATGGTCCAATGAAGCCCAAAAAGTATAGTACAAATAGTAAATTTTTAGAATGTAATAAACGCTGCGTAGATAATCCAGACTTTAATTTCATTATCTTTGAAAGGATGAAATTCCTGGATGACCAAGTACTATTGTTTATAAGTTCATTAATCAATGGTAAAATTCTGTGCTATCATCTTCAACAAATATCCCTACTCTCGATTAACAATCTTCGAGTGGTTAAACCAAGTATTTAAAAAAAATTGTTTATTCCAAGTACAATATTTATTATTGCATAATGTCACTCCGGTATGAAAAAGCATATTAGTAGGAGAATGTATTTAGTTTAGTACTCTATTGTATTCGTAATAAATTTATTATTAGTATTGGCTTTAACGTTTAAAAATAATCAGTCTTACATACAAAGTATTACGATTTAGATGGACTTTAAAATTGTTTAATATATATTTAAAAATATATCATTTATCATTTTATTTTATTTTATGCAGTTTTAAGTGCATCAAAACACACACAAAATGAAGCATAGTTATAACAAAAATGTCATTTTACTTTCATACAAGGTGTTTATTTTTAAAAAAAATTGTTATTTGTCATAAAAACAGTGATTAATTTTATTATTTTTTAATTTTCCTTTTTTTTAAATATTAACTGTTAAATTAATTATTTATGTAATCATTATATGTCACTGGTTTTAAAATAAATAATATTTCGTTTATTTTTAAGTTAAATAATTTATAAAAAAAAAAGTGATTAACTTGTGCGTCACTGCAGATATCCTAAAAATTTTTACTGACTTTTTATGTTCGACATTAATTCATAGATGAAGTATAGAATAAAAATGCGTGACTTTATTTTTTATTAGACAATTTTCAAATGCATACAACTCTGTTGTATTTGGTCTCTTTGGAGTTTATCAAAACTCATTTTAAAATCAAACAAGTGAATATAACAACAAACAGTGTTAATCGTTTAGGTACTCGATATATTGTTGAGTATCATTGTTTAAACTATTTTTAATCATTATACTCTAAATATGTAGTCTATACAATTATTCATACATATATAATAATATGCATTGTAATTATTTCTGTATTTATTTGCTAAATTTGAGTTAAAATTGTGTCGAATCTAAGCAGTTCACAAAAAAATATTACAAACAAAAGTTGATTATTTTTTTTATGAATTTTTCTTCTATCTCTATACTCTGACATATTCTATATAATGCCGAGTATAACAAGTACGTTTACCAGAAGTTTGGGATTAATAATTTCGAAATTTTAAACTTGCTTTTCTTTCGTTGTATTGTAAGACCCATATTGTAATTATTAATTGAGAAAATTTATTATTGAGAATATTTTCGTCTATCTTAATCATTCTTAAATTATAAAGATGACTAAAGCGAAATTAATTCTAATTAATTAATTAATTGTAATTTTTACAATAAAACGTATAAAAAGTAAATTTAATAACCCACACTTGTAATATTAAATACTTTTATAGACAATCTTTTATTTTAATGAACCAAAAAGTAAACAATAAATTATCCTCCTTGGTTGAATTTATAAAATGTTCAGGAAATTAGAAATACCATATTTTGTAATATAAAACATTAAAACTTTGATTAGCTTAAAAATTTTTGGGTTTTTTAGTTATATCAATGGTAAATTTTATTCAATACGAGATCGAACTTTCAGCTCGGCCTAAGATAACCCTAAACAACATTTATACATTATAGAAACAACATAATAAATATTGAAATATTAAAAATATTTTTGAAATATTAAAAAAATCCAGATTATTGTATTAGTTTTTTAAAAGAAAAAGATAATATTTTTCTTCCTCATTCTTTATTTGTTTGAAATTTTAAATATTAAACTTCTAATTTCAAATTAGGGTTACAATCCAGACAACACAATGGATGCGAATAAACCAACATCAAATGGCGACTCTACAAATGGTAGCACAATAAAAACAGAATTTTCAAATGGTAATAACAACACGTTACTCACATCGCCATCAGTAACATCATCCCCAACAAAAGTAGTTGCATCACGATTACAAGGTGATAATGACTATAATGCATTATCGTTAGTTCTATCAAAAGATCGTGATGCCCCGGATGGTAAGGCAAACGATTCGTTAAGTAATGATGATGTTGATGTCACTGATTTACCAACCGAAACCAGTTACACAACTGATAATAATGGTAAGATTAATGTCACAGTAACGGTAACAATAAATGCTGGCACATTAGCGGATTTGAAAAAACAACGTGCACAAATTCGTAACTCAAGCCCGGATATAAATAGTTTACCAATGTCACCCACACTTAGCTCAAATGCACCATCAGAGATATTGGTTACAGCTGTGAATAATAATAACGATGATAATATACATATTTCACCAGTTAGTTCGAATAATTCTAGTGTACAAAAATTTTGTGGTAACACGGGCGAAGTTGTCGGTGATGTTAAATCAAAAAGGTGTTGTATAATTCAATAAATTTGATTTTTCTTTTTGTTTGTAAATATTTTAATTTTTAGCGTGCCATATAAATCTTATTTTATTTTTGTATTATTTTTTTAATTCTCTTTCTTATAAAAAAAAGACTGCTGGTTCACTGAACGAGGGAAAAGGGATTTTCTGGCTCAATGCAATAAAAAGTATATATAGAGTGGTGAAATATTTTAAAGAAAAGTTTATAGAAATGGTTCCTAGCGAGGTTTTATAACTTAATGGAATCATTTTTCATATTTTTCGAATGTATTTCGCTACTTTTTAATTTTAAAAGTAAGACTGGGGGAAAATTCTTGGCGTAACTGGTATACGAAAAGATAGTTGCTCAAATAATCCATCATAGTTATCAGTACCAACTTTTGGAACAAATTATTGAGTATAATTTCGAATTAAAAATTTATTTTCTTTGAAAATATCCATAATTGTTGTACATTTTAAAAATGATCAAAACCCCATTAAAAATCCTATATTATTATCGGCCTATTTATTGTGTTAGCAGACGTTAACATATAATTCAAATGCTGACATATCCCCAAATTTAAAATAATAATTGCTGTGTTAATGTAAATATATGTTTTCCACTATACACGTTTTGTAAAAAAAAAATTTAAATTTAAATTTGTAGTATTATTATTTACACTTTAGAATTCCTAAAGTTTCCTTTCTTAAACTACGAAATGAAGATAATTAGATAATTCCTTAAGTAGTCCTTCATATACTTCCATCAATATTTCCATAACTTAAGTATAAATTCGTTTGTACGATTTTTGAAAATTTTATCGATTATAGATCGAATTTTTACATTGCATAATTACTATTCTATAATCTCAAATTGTTTAATTCCTCGCACGTATTGTAAATATTTTTCCTTCCTCAATTTTTTAAACTATTTTCCAATTTTGATTTCAAAAAGCTAATAAATATTTCCCCAAAGAAAAAAAAAATTGTAAATGAAATAATATGTTTATATTGTAAACAAAATAATTAAACTCTTTGTAATTTGATGTTTCACTCAAAATGATTTCCAGTTACAAATTCAGAATGTAAATTGAACTGATTACTACTGATTTTTGAGTTAAATTTTATTTTAAACGAATTGGCACAAGTCTAATTTTAAACTAAATAATGAAACCTGATTTATTGAACTTGGCATAAAATTTGTAATCGCAGTTTTGTTTGCTCAGTTTACATTTCTGAACGAAAAACATGTCAGCCTCCTTTAACAAAAAAAGGAGTATTTTGAATGTAACATCTTCAATAATATTTTGATGGTCTATAATTTTACTGATCTGAATTAATTTCATCAATTCGAAATGTAAATATATTATTTCTGCTCGAATAAAATTTATAATTCTCAAGAGCGTATAGTAGCCATAAAAATATTATTAGATAGAGCTAAAATAATAAACCTATAATTAAAGGTTTAATTACTAACAGTTATCTTAATTAGTAAAAAAAAATTTGAAAGTGTTAGGTTATGTTGTTTAGTTCTCAATGTATTATACCAGTGTTCTTAATATTGCATATCAGTATTACGACACCAAAAATGGCAGGCAACGTTTTTACAGGAATAAAAAACGGTTTAAATTTTAACGCAATTTTATGGCAAAAAATCCTGTAGATTTTGCCAAAATATCCTTTTTTTGTGACTTTATTAGGAAATCAACATTTAAAAGTACTTTTTTAAACCTATGAAACTACCCTATTGCGTCATTAGCAAAAAAGTGTCAACCTTGTATACAGATTAAGTTTAAATACATATTCTTATATGTTATATTCGATATTGATTGAAAATTCAGTTTATCCTTTTCTTTGGGGTAAATATAAGTATTTAAAACGTTTTGGATTTTTCAAAATCAGTCTGAAATGCAGTTCAACATGGACGGTATAAACTTTATCTAATAATAATTTATGATATTATATTTGTTTGCGAAATCTATTCGTTTAGATGAAAAACTATGAAACGAAGAAATTTAGCGAACAAAGCTATTAACTCATTATTTCTATAATAAATTTCTCTATACAGAGTGTTATTTATTCAATAATTTTCACACTCCAATTATCACACTGTATAATATATAAAAAAATAAAAATATGGGATCAAGTTATATAACTTAAAAAAATTAAATAAAAAAACTAAATAAATAAATATTTAAAATGTGATAAGAATTGAAAGATTCTAAAAAATAATAAAAAAATGCAATTTCATATTATCGTATTCATTAAAAATGATTACGATACTAATTAATATTTGTAAATATTGTGTGTTTCAAAAGTTACATATAAATAGTATTATGTGTGGCAATAAATTATGATATATAAAACTTTCTTTCTCATACATACATAAAAATACAGAAATTTTGTAACGTGAAAATTATAAATATATTTATAATCAAATTCATATAAAAATTTGATTATAAATATTGATTAAAAAATTAATAATAATGTATCTAATTACAGCGGTGCTATTCGAATTAAGACTTCTAAATTTATGAAAAATTTCATGAATATACATTTAATTTTAAAGTTGGAATTATGTTTAAATGTGAAACAATAAGCAATAATTGTTTGAAATAAAGGAAGGTCTAATACGAATAGGTTTGTAAATTTATGACAAATTTATAATAAAGGAATGAGGCGACAAGCAATGAGACATTAAGACAATCACTTTACAATGCACTGTATTAAAGTATATAAGATTGACAAGTCTTTGGTGCAAACATAGATTTCATTTAATTCATAATGTAAAATTGTCAAAATTAAAGAATTTTTCCTCATTAAAAAGTGAATAAATAATTATCAAAATATAATCCAGATAAGGATATTAGAATTTCAGGAGTTTGATTAAATTTTTAATATTACTTGACATTTTTTTGAAAAAAATTACGATTTTCACATAATTTATTAGCGATCATATGATTATTATGAATGTTTCATTTTAAGTAATTCACACTTTTGAAAAATTGTTGATTAAATGAAGTAATTATCATTTCTATAATAAGCATAATTCCATTCAAAAGGTAATATAAGCACGAAAGCAACTTAAAGTTTAAATACATTTACGTAGATCCTGAAAACTTGAGGGGGCTGTAATTAACTATTTAAAGAAATGATTAACTTCAAAGATAAATATTTTAAAAATTGATCTTGGCCATACGACTGATAGACGGTATATTTTAATAATTTTTGTTCAGATTTGAACGAAAAAAAATTATCTAATATTAAAAGTTAGACTTTATAGTTAAAAAAAAAGATGTAAAAATATCATTTTCAATTCATTATACGCAAAATATATGAATAACATAATACCTGCTTTTTTTGTTGCCAATAATAAGTATCTATTTGCAAAATAATCCATTACATCACCGCATGTTGCTCATATTACCTTTATATTTACCTTTATATTAGTTTGTTTTTCTAATCATAATATATTAAATATTATTAAAATTGAAAACTTTTGAGATACACAGTATGAATAATAAAACATTTCTAAATAAAATATTTGATACTATTTATTATTAAGATAATCTTTTATATTATTCCTTTTTATCAATAATCTAAAGCTTATTTTACACGAATTTGATATTTATAAGGAAAAAAAAAATTATATATATATTTTTTGTGATGCAATTTACTGTGCTACTATTATATTCGTATTGAAATATTACTATTTTTATTTAAACCTGTTGGTTTTTTTGACTATAATTCAAGTGAAATTTTCCTTGTATATTTTAATTTGTTTATATTTTTGTGTATATAAAAATTATATATAAAAAGTTTGATTTATTGTAGACTTTAGTAATGTTGGGTTTAACTAAATTCTGATTTATGAATTGATTAATGTGATTTTTTAGAATTATTTTGGTCTAGTTTCTATTTTGAAATATTAGCTGAGACCTAGTTGAATTCTAGTACGTACGGCCAGTGTGCATTTAAAATTTTATCTAGAACATAAATTTGAAAGATACTGTCATATCTTCAATTGTAATATAATTGGCCAAATTACCAAATAATCGAAAATTTCGATTTTTAAAATATACGGATAGTGGAAAATCAAGCTATGTATAAAATCAATCGAAGACTTAGTCTTCATGTTCAATGCGATCTTGACAACAGCCTCTCATATTTATGTTTTTCATCAAATGACTTGCCAAAATGTACACAGGCCCCACTTCGAACAAAAGATTATTTATTGTCGATCAATAAAATTTTAGGAGAATCGAAATAAATTGGTAAATCAGAATTAAGCGACCCAATACTACTTCAAAATACAATAGATATTTGAGGATATGGTAAATTTAAATAATATTGAAGTTGCATCAAGAGAGAAACATTATATTATAACTTTTATAATTATCATTGAAAATAGTGTTTTCTATTTTATGGCATTACCTTGACATTATTCCATAACTTTGAAATGCTTTAGTTTAGACATTATCTTATAGGTAAAATTACTAAACGACGACAGAAAACATCTAAAGCTGCGAAGTAAAAAAAATTATACTTCTGCATTTTAAATAGCTTTGTTATCTTCCATTAAAAATCAAAGTAATACAAAATTAAACTAGTGCAGTAAAAATTCATAAAATAAACTTTATTTTTCTTCGATCATATGAAACATGGTGATATTACTTAAATTGATGGAACTTCAATTAAAATGTGCACAGAGATGTGTGTATTTGTAATTGTAATTTGTAATAAAATTCTAAAAAAAAAAATCTATAATCGCACTATTCTGTTATTCATACAGAATTGTAGCCATAAATTAAAAGTATTTTTGAGATAGTTTTTAGAAATGCGCATAATTGTCCTAATAAAATAGTTTCTATGTTAGTATAGAGGCCTAAATGTATTTCACCAAAAAAATGACTTCGCTTACATTACCAATTCAGCACAATTAAACGACTTTCATAGGCCTAATAACACAGATAATAGAAAACGTTCTATGTTAATTGAATATATAGATTTTAATATTAAACGCCTAATATTTTTTTTTTGAATAATTTTTTTTTCAATAGCTTTAAACAAAGCAGTTATTAATGAAGTTAATAATTACAATGTATTTTAATTTTCGCTTAAAAAATAAAACAAAGTGGTATGTATTCGTAGTCATTTAAATGTTGTAAAAAAACTTCCATTTTCATTTCTTTTTTCTTTTTTGACAGTAAAATTTGAGAAGTTTAGTTTTAGTTTAGTTGTAAAAATTTATAAACTTAGCACTTTAAATAATTGTGAATAGAACTTTGTTTAGTTATTTATTTGTGTATTATTTTTTTAAACATAATTTTATTTTTATAAATAATTATAATAAATAATTGAATTTGTACTTATTTGTACTCGATAAGCGGAATAACGGAAATGAATATTTGAAATTTAGTCTGCTTAAATTCTGCTTATCGATTAGTATAGTAACTTTTAAATGATATTTAATTTAACTTTTGGAAGTTATTTTAAACTTAAATGGAATGTTAAAGTGATATTCTATGTGACTTGGCACTTTTATTATTACATTAATTAGTACCTGAAGTTGTCTATTTAAGAAGGTATCAAAGTTTACTAACATCTTGCGATTATATTCGATGTAAAACGAAAATGTTATCAAAATAAAATTTAAATCCATGTCAAATAGGATCTTGTACCTGAATAAGTAAGAATCGGAGATTGAATTGAAAATCCTTATATTTGAATTCGTTCTTCCATACACTCAAATCAAATCAAATCAAATTTCTCCAACAAGACATTCCCTATTTTAACAAAAAGGTACAAATAGGATAATGTTCATTTTTTCGAAGATCAAAATTTATTACATTTATAATCTTCTATAATATTTGATTTTTTTCTTAAATACATAATGATGTCAAAACTTTGATGCCTAGTTAGACATCTTGCTTGTGTGATTTAGAAAGACCACTGTGAAGAACATTTAAATATATTTTAAACTTTGATAATAACACTACAATGATGAAATTACTAGATTTTTCTGACATTCATTGATATATATATATATATATATATATATATATATATATATATATATATATATATATATATATATATATATATATATATATATATATATATATATATATATATATATATATATATATATATTATATAAAATTAATCATACCCCTACTTTTCATTTATAGAAATTTTCTTTTTATAGATGTGATAAAAATCTGTAAATGTGTTCATTTATATTAAATTTTGTGAAAATTAATAACAATAATATTTAATAATATTGATTTAATTATTATAAATATTGGCTATTTTATTACAATTTGACATGTGAATTAAAAGGTGTAAAATTTTTTAACTTTTGTTTTTAATATTGACTTGCAGTACAACACCAACGTGTTTTGAAGACAGTAATTAATTTAATCTTTATGTTTTTATAATTTGACAACCATTTCAGATCCTCATTGTACCACCAGGATTAAAACCTGAGTAGACTAGACGCTGATAGACTTGAGTAGATTTCTTATTCGATTCCTGATTTGAAGGTATTTTTACTAATAATTTACTCTCAAAATTAGAAAATGATGAATTCGTAATCAAAAAGTCTTGAAATATTAGTTGAGCTTGATTATAGTTCTTTAATGTCCAAAGCGCGACAGAGTAGGTGAATTTTAATCTCGGCTTGGGTAAAAGAGCTGAAGTTCATCTGGCAATCCGGATTATATTAAATTTATTCAGTTCGTGCTTGCTTCCACTCAATTCATACTGAAAATAGTACACTTGCTTAAAAGAAAAACCTTAGTATACTAATATACTATTTATAAATATAATTAAATCAATTATTATTACATATTATTAATATTAAATTTCAATTTTATCAAACCAGTCGTTTATTTATTTTGATTAAATTTATTCTTGCCTAATATTTTATAAATATTATATTCAATAATCAAAAACAATACGTATTATTTACATTATATAATCTAATTATTATTACTAAGTTCCTAGTACTTAATATTTATAGAAATAGATACATCATACATTCCAATAAATTTTGATTAGGCATAGAAAAGGGTAGAAATAAAAAAATTAGCAATAAATTTTAAATATTTATTAATATTATTGGTCTTGTAGACTTTGTAGAACAGAAATATTTAGATATATTTGAAATATATATTAATTGTAATACTCAGAAATAAATTTATCTTCCCCAAAAAAAAAAATGTATACTTAAGTTCAAAAAAGAGCCGGTAATGATTTGAAATGCGCCGGAAAAAAATTTATAGCTTCGGTATCAGCAAATATAAAAGAAATCGTTGTTAATTATACATTATAATGAAAAGCATTTAGATGGGTTTACATATTTTGAAATTGAGTGTACATAAAAAATAATAAAGAGCCCCTTGATAAGCAATTATTGTAATATTATTTTTCTATTTATCAATATGATATTTAAATTGTGAATGGATTTATAATAATCAAATGCAATAATTGAAAAGTGCCTCAATAAAATAAAATAATCAATGTTGATAAATTAAATGTGTTTTCTTTTCTTTCCTATTCTTAAAATCCTCTGCTGACCTTTTTGAAACAGTTAATAAATTTTTCAATAAAAATATTTGAATTAAATTTAAATGGAATTTGAGCTAATATTGAGACATCTATAATAACTATAATGAAGTATACATTGTCTTTGGTTCTATTTTTGTATAGAAAACTCAAATATTCTATTGAAAAATCAAATATAAAATAAAGCAGTTTTCAAAGGTTTGTGAATTTTTGCTAAAATCACTATATATGATGGATATATTAACCTTTAGAAAAATCGTGAAATTTTTTTGCTTCCAATTTCGATAACACTATGTACATAAGGTTATTTGATGTCTTCTAAAATCGTATTAAGGCAACGATAAGCCAAGCTATTAAAAGCCATATCTGAGAAATTATCCACCCATTCGTAAATAGGATGTTTTTATTTAAAATTTCAGATTTTTTTTAAAGATTTTTTTAGATTTTAGTTTATTTCAGATTTTTTATCATTTTGAAGATTATTAAAAAAGTAATAAAAAATCTTTAAAAATACCAAATTCTTTCAATGCGTTATGCGCGAATTAGCCAGCACCCTGCCCTATTTGTTTGGGCTAGGAAGATGCTGTTATTTTACTTCTGAATGAAATATACAAATCATAGATATTTATAGATTCAAACATTCAAACAAATAATATAGGCGAAAAGGTCTGAAAATTTAATCGGGAAAAGTTTTTTCGCTAACTTGACACAAATTTTTGACAACTCACTTTTTATGTCTAAAACACGTTACCAAAATTTCAGCTCGCTGCCTTTTTTCGTTTTGAATTTTCTTTATGACGGGCGGACATGTGGAAATGAATTAATTAGATGATTCTATGAAGACTTATTCCAACATTTTGTTTGTGGCTTCAATATTTTCTAGCGTTGACAAACTTAAGACTAAAATTAATATACTCTGACATAAATATGTGATGAGTATAAACATTGCCATCCCAGAAGTAATGTATTTGCATTCATAAACCGACCCACTATAAAATATCAAAAAATAAATATAACGTTAGTATAACACACAAATCTGTTGAACTGTGTTGTATAGTAATGATTTATTGTATGAATTATTGCAATATATGAAAGATTGTTATGTTTTATACAGGAATTCCAGAGCATATACACGAAAAAGGTCATCGCACATGGTATTGGTAGGTAAAAGTTGTTAAAAAATGTCTCATAATTTGTTTTAAAATTTTGTTCGTTTCTTCTTCTCAACTGATAATTATATTAATATTGAGTCATTAAAACAATCGTTAACGGTTCCCTTTTATTTAAATATAATAATTCAAACTTTACACATTTATTATTGTCAATTAAAAAAAATTAGAAGACAATAATTTAAATATAAGTCTCTATGCTATCATCAAATTTTGAACAAGCCGTGGTGAACTTTACTGTCAGTGACCAAATCAATAACTTTATGATTAAGTAAATAATTGAATTCATTCATCTATTACAATTAAAAAATTTGTATAAAAGTTTGCTTATGACAAATATTTCCAGTTTGATTTTATTTAATGTTTATTATCTTGTTAATATTACCGAAAATATTAATGATATATTTGTAGTAAACTTAATTTTTTTGAAACTCGGAACGAATTCTTCCATTGTATTATTTCGAAAAATTTCCAGTCTATATAAAAACCGTAAATATTTCTCTAAAGATAATAGTTCAGCGTACTTTCCATCAAGATTGATTTGCCTGAAATTTTGACAGTTAGTAGGGAATACACAAAAAGTAAAATCTACCCTATGCCAACGTATACTTATTCGCTAGTGGTGGAAACTATCTCAACTAGGGGGCTTGGCACTTAGTAAGTACTCACTTCGGCCAAACACGCTCATTGTCTATTTTAGGAAATGAGTTACCATGTCGTTGCTTTTGCGGTTTTTGTTGTTGCAAGGTATAATATTCTACTTTGGTGTAATATACGAGAAACAAATAACTATATATATATATTGCTGGACAACTGCATGTTAAATCCACTCTAAAAAGGTCAATAAATTTGTCTTCTTTGGCCTTTGGCAACCTTTCTCTGCTTTTAAATCTATCTCTTGGATAATTTTTATCAAAATCTGTTTAGTTTTGGTTTTTGTTTTTCGACGTAAAAATATAACTCTCTTTTTTTTATAGTTAACAAATTTATAATATATACTTTAATTTAAATAATTCAAATCAATTGAGCCAATTACTTTAGATATAAAGTACACTCTCTTTTATATTTATTACAAGCTAAATGAGTGTAATAAATTTTATTAGTGGATACTTTTAAAATTATCTCAAATCCGGTCACATAGATAGTCAAATTTTCAAGGCTGATGTGTGCATTAATAAAAAATTACATGGTTGCAGTAACCTTCTAGGAAATACAGCTTAACAAAATGCAAAGGCTCCAAGGAGAGAAATGAATTTCTTCCCTTGGAACCTATGATTTTCCAAAAATTATTTTCCCGTTTTGATAATAAGTATAATTTTAGGAGAGTATATAAATTCTAATATTATTTTTTAATTCATATTTGCATTTAATTTATCCACTTTTGCTAATTTCTCTTATGCTTAACTCAAAACAAATTCAGTTTTTGCCAGATCAAAAGTTTATAAAATTAACAAATTAGAATTTGTCAACTGCATTGACAAGAGAATTAGTGGAAACCAAAAATGTCCATCGTAGAATTCTCTTTCAGACTTTATTTGAAATATCTAAATCCCCATAAATTCTAGGAATGCTTTTCATTTTTATATTCCACATATATAGAATATGGTAGAGTATATTATAATATATAGACTAAAATTATAGTTTGTAACTATAGTGGCTCTAACTAAATTTTGGTATAGGTGTTC
The DNA here is from genome assembly GCA_020423425.1 of Chrysopa pallens. Lineage (NCBI taxonomy): Eukaryota > Metazoa > Arthropoda > Insecta > Neuroptera > Chrysopidae > Chrysopa > Chrysopa pallens. The sequence continues at coordinate 65,545,012 of CM035594.1, forward strand.
ATAGATCTAATTTGTCCATTTTTGTTTATCCGTCCTGCACAGGGATGGATCTTCTCTCTTCTTTGGCAATGTGCAGTCTGTCAAACATCTGTGTCAGCAACCATTGGAATGATAATTTTTGTAAAGTATAATACTTCTAAGAAATGATACTAATTAGTCAACTTATAAATGCAATTATCAGCTTTAATTATAATTTTAAAAATTAGACAAATTAAGTAATGACAGTGTAATAATTCTCTTGAGTGCATCATACAAGTATCACAATTATGAGTCAATAAAAACTTACTTAAAATTTTTAAACAATTAATCTACTTTGTGTTAAAACGTATGAAATATTTAGTTAAAGTAAACGATGCAGGTAAAAGACTTAAATTTGGAAATTGTTTCGATTTGAATATTTTTTTACGCAGCCAGTAAGAATATTTTTCTGATGGTAGTTTTAAAGTTCTTATTCTATTCTAATTACATTCTTACATTTGGTTCGCGGAATTTGGGTAGGAGGGAGGGCAACAACAATAGCACAAAATAAGATATGAAAAACTATTTTTGCATTTATACACTAAATGAAATGAAAACCACTGTAAAAACTACACTAAAATTTAAAATCTAGGATATGCGTCTAGTCTAATTTAGATTAATTCGTATTTTCGGCAATTGAGCAGTATAGGTTAAAAATTTATTGTTAACGAAAAATAGTCTTTTGAGTTACATTTTATAAATTTTTTAAAAGTAATTCGGTAAGTGCTTTTATTAACACTGGATTATAAGTTCTATATCATGGTTTTTCCGGTAATACTGCATCGGACTCACTAATGTACATGTTATAAAATATATGATTTGTGGAAATAAAGGTGCCAAATTCATAAGTTGTAAAAGCAACTTACTTGTTAGCAGCGTCTATAACGTTTAGAAAAAAAGCAAGGTTGTACATTTTTTTTTTGAGAAGGGTCTGGAGGTACTTGAGTATGCAAAAATCAAAGGGTGCATTCTGTTAATGGTCTTGTATTAATTATAAATAGAATATTATAGATCCTTATGTCGCTGGATCAATTCTTGGACGACATTTTATGTAGAAACATATATCAATTTAGCATGATGGGGATCGATGGAGACATTTACTACACTTAAAGTCCATACCACTTTTCATCTTTATACGAATCATTGTAAATTGAAATGCTTATTTTAACTGGACTATTAGTTGAATTTCATCAGATTAAAACAAAAACTATGATAAAGCAAAAATCGAATTATTTATCTTAATGACGTCATCAGAATCTTAATAACTGAAATCAAATTTTTTTTCAAAATTATAATATGGTAGGTTTATGGCTTCTTTCTAAGAATTTCGTTTTGTGTAGATATTTAAAGAAGATACTAATTAATAATTTTTACCCTTGGTTATTTTCCACAATGTAATGGAAATATTCCAAAGTTTTTGTACATCTGCGTTTCGGATTAATTACAACTCATCATACGATACCACCAAACAATATGAGATAACAGCAAAAAAGTAAGATTATTTTATAAATTTCGAATAAAATATCAATGTCTATTCGAATTTAGAAATTTTTGGGTAGATTAACAATATCCCTACTCGAAAATTTTCTCAATAGGCGAGGGTTCATCTAATCACGAGATAATTTAATAAAAATATCAAAATGATAAAACATCAAGTTTTTACTATGATGATTTAACAATTTTGGAAATAAAAACCCAAAATCTATCTATATTAGCATAATAATTATCATGTTTAAGTTATCACTTATAAATAATGGTTCATTGAACAATCAATAGCAAATTCAGAAAATTATAGAGTGTCCGCAGGATAAAAATGCTACACTCAAAATTTTTAAAACTTAAAATTTTGACTCTGTTTTATTGGTAAAAAAAAAAAGATAAATAATAATCTTCTTCTATTCATATCTATAAAATATCGTAGTGTCTGTCTACAAGTTCGCTCTAATCTGTGAAACGCTGAACTTGAAATTATCAACGGCATTTACAGAGGGTTACCGAGGTAGGTTTCCGAAAGCAACTTCTCGTAAATATGGGAAAGGACTCATACTTTGTATGCCGTTAATCTCTGAAACGGCTAAATCGATTTCAATGAAATTTCACAGCATGTGACTTAAGAGTGACTTAGGATTCTTATGCACGCTCTTCCAACTTGCAAAAGTGAGAAAATAGTGGTTAAACTTTTAAAAAAACTTTCTTTTTTCCCCCTAAAATTGTGGGATCGGACCACGTCTAAACAAACAGATCGGATATGTTTACCAGTATATCAGGATACCAGGTTTTATTATAATCTGCTATATATCTGATAGTAATAATAATAGTTTTCAGAGGACACACTGTTCACACAGAATATCGAGTACAGTGTGCTTTGATTTTTATTGAATTAAAAGAATTCATAATCTTGAACGATTGAAACATAAATAATAAATACACATATAATACAAGTTACATTTGATTGATTGACCGCTCAGTCTACCAGTGTAGAAGCGTGAACGGTGAGGGACGAGGTAATCTGTATTATTTTTTTATTTTTGAAATAAAAACGCTTTTCACCATCTACGAACAGTTATTTAACGCACACAACCATTATTATTGCGGCATTTTATTCGAAGCTGTGTGGTAGTGCGGCTGGTACGATTTTATCGACCGACACAAACAATTAATCACCGCGGCATTGTTTCAATCTTTTTTTTTTTTGCAACAATTAAATAATGTAAGTTCATCAATTTATTTTATTTTTTTTTAAATATTGTGTTCTTGATATGTAAAATTAGTTCAATTAAAATGTTGATGTTGACAATGAACCAGTTTAAGTTATTAATGATAAATTTAAATAATTTATATCTTAGACATAGTAATTATTAGTTTTGATATTATTTTATTTATTGTTTGAAATGGGAGATATTTAAAATAAATTAATTAGAGTTTATGAACCGAATAATTTAAATTGATAGTGACCTAAAAAATAATTTATGTTATAAACTGTCTCGATTTTGGTTGTTTATTTTTAATTTTTATGTTTTCATTAATTTTGATAATTTTGTTAGCAGCAGCTTTTAAATTGTTTATGATAATAATGTAAAGTTTTTTTAATAATTAATTAAAAAAATGGATATAAGTTTCATATTTTAATCTTTACAACAATGTCATGTTACATGTGCCCAATATTTATTTTGCCAAAATTTATTTTTACTGTCTTAAAAATTACACGACAAATAAAAATTGCAAATGATTTGTTTAAATTTAAATTTCTCCGTAAATGAATTCTATAAAAGCTTCTGTAACACGTGCTCAATATTTATTTTGCCAAAATTTATTTAAAAATTATATGATAAATAAAAATTTTAATTAATAGTTTTAATTTAAATCCGTTATGGATTCCATTTAAAGTTTCCCATTTTCATTTTAAGGGCTAAAATTTTATGAGTATTTTTTGTTTTAAAGTATGTTGTTTGAGAACGTCCATAAACCACGTGGTTAAATTACTGTCTCCTTTTTAATCACCTTCAGAGCGGCGTTAACTATGATCATATCCCTCTCGGATGAAACGTAGTTTTTTTATTAACAAATACTGAAATTAGCCTATCTATTTAAAGATTATTGGGAAAATATCTGTTTCGCCAAATTTCAAATAATAATAATATACAGTAATAATATTTATTTCAATTGTACTCTAGGAAATTACGTGTAAGGTTGACTCCATTGTCAACCTTAACGCTTCTCTCGTATAGGTCAATGTAGCTTTTGAACAAATTTCGCCACCTCTTGATCGAGCCACGTCGTTTATTAAGGCTCCTTTTCTTGAAATATTTTCATTCACATAATTATTCCACAATATTCCTTCTAAATATTTTCAGATACGGTTAGAAAGAAATCTGGGTCAATAAATGAATTTTTTTAAATTTTGTCTCATACAAAATCATTGCTCTGTGTATGGCACATATCGACTTTTTTGTCTCGAATTCTACGTTCGTGGAGAGCCAACAATTTTAACCGACGATCGTAATGTTCGGTTGTAATATTTTAGAATTTTTTCCAAAGGCTCGATTACAATATCTTTTCCAACATTATTTTATTTTAAACAAATGTCATGCTAAAACAATTCACCTTTGCATAACTTAGTAATTTAGTATTTCGAAAACAAAATAATCAATAAATGATTTGATAATTCGTAAGCAATTCATATTTGACAGTAATCTTAGAAAAAAATAACAAGTTCAAAGTACAAGACACCAAAAACTTTCAAATTAAAAACAATAATTTCTGGTTTAGATATTTAAATTAGCTTTGTAAAGGTAGACACTTATAAATAATATGAATCTTCAAATTTAAAGATATAGTATAAAATTTTGATTAAAATAATTCTTTTTGCTAAAAATAAAGTGAACGAACTGTTATGTTATTAAATGTTTGTAATCTATTTTTTTTTTATAATTTATTTTTAATAAAAACCAATAATAATTTTTTTATGTAACATTATTTTACCAAAATATTTTTACAGTTAAAAAAAAAAAATAGATATAAATTATTTGTTGTCTGCACAAAACTAATTTAAAATAATATTATCAAATTTTTTATTTATTTATCAATTTTTTATTTTTTGCAAAAAAAAGGTAATAATAATCATTATTATAATAATAAATAATGCCAAAACAGTTTTTGAACACCTTTAAAATTATTAAAATACTTACATAGGATTTTTCATATCTTTCCCAATTACAATCAGATTTGTAAGCGGTTTCTAATAAAACATTTTTGGAATAATATTTTGGGATATCCACGTTTCGAATGTGTTATTTGATAAAAAAAAGCTTTGGAAAACGGTTGACCCTAAAGGCCATCTCTACAACTTCCCGCTAATTCCATACCTAAGTTTTCAGAATATTTCGTTAACGATATCTCTCGAACCAATCAACCGATTTTCACGTTCTTGGCGGCGATCGACCCGGATTTTAGAGCTTTAATAATAACATACATACACACTAACACACATACATACAGGCATAGTGATAACCTCGCAGGAGTAGTCAGGGAAGCTTCCTGTAACATCGATATCTGATGAAAACTCGATTTTTTCAAAACTAACTTCCCAATTTTTGAAAATCTTCGATTTACTAGCAGGAAGTTAAAAAAAGGGTGTTGCTATTTTTTTTGCAACCTTGATCGTTTACGGTTAACAGATTTAACTGAGAGATTTTTAAAAATCAGTTTAAAAAATCACAAAATGGTCTTGTCTTCAGTAAAAAAATCGATTCTGCTTCAGGACCAAAAAATTACAATGAAAAAATGAATCTAATATATGCATATATACAAATATACATAAAGTAAATTTTTATACCTATTTAAAAACATTAAATACCCGATTATTATATTGTGTTGAGTTGATTATCAGATTTAATTTTGCTTAGCGATCTGAGGCCAAATGATAATCCAATCATTTATAAGCGAATCCTCAAATACACATTATAGAGTAATAGAGAATTTGTAAATAATATTAAATATAATTATTTTGACCTTGCTACAATTTTTTTGTATGAAAAATTTCTTATCAATTATTTAATCAAGTCCAAATATTATGAAAAAATAATTCACGGTCTCTATTTTTTTCCTACAAGGACAAACAAAATCTATTACAACTCCAACTTTATTATACAATTAATTAATTTAACATAGAAAGTAAACTGAGCACTTTTTATCTGTAGGTGCTTATTTTTTTAAATAATTTGTCATAAAATAAATTGCATTTCTTTGCAACTGGCCAGATAAATCGTAATTCTAACGAAACATTTTATTGTATTAAGAAAATTTTAGGAACCTTGCCGATCAATTAATAATTACTCTCTTAATTGATCGATCGGCAAGGTACCCAAATTATTGTTTCATATAATAATAAGTTTCGTTAAGTATTAAATACTAAAAATTTGGATCATTATCCTACTTATCTATTACTGCCAAGGAACTTTCCTTATTTGTGTTCTATAATGAGAATGTTGAACTTTTGTTCTAAATCTTTAAAAAAAAAACATTAAATTTGCTTAATTTTAGAAAATATGATTAAAAAATAATTTTTACCCATAAAACCTACAAAATGAGAGTTGAAGAAGCTCTTGTGGAATTATTTACGAAATAGACTAATTGAGATAGGTTATACTATAATTGATTCCCATTGCAAATCAACAGTACAATATTAATTAGGTGACCCTTCTTATTAATTTTCACAATTCGTTTATGGTTTTATTGACTGAAAACAGAAATAAATTTACTAACATCCTTTTTTAACTCTTAATTTCAAACATGCTTCCTGGCGGACCTTGACATTTTTATTGAAATAAACTGATCCAAAATAAATTTTTATTGCTCTCATATCATGTCTGGCCTACAGCCAATTGTTAACAAATTTTGTTAATGAAAAAAAGTGTAGCAAAAATTTCAATCAGTATGCGATAACTTCGCAAGCAATTAACAACGTTTTTATCTTTGATTTTTTAGACACTAATAAAAAAAAATGATTGTTAAACATGAAATTAACATTCCATACTGTAAGGCCACATTTGGTATGGGATGTTTTTGGGGCTGTGATTCATTGTTTGGTGTAATGGACGGTGTTTTACGGACACGTGTTGGATATTCAGGGGGTACAACACCTAATCCCGAATATCGAAACATGTAAGTAACTTTACATTTTTTATTTGTTATAATCATATTTTTATTGTTATCAAATTTTGGTTGCAATTAGTCTAATATTTTTATCGATTGAATAACAGTGTCCCTCAATAATAATTAATCTTTAAAATGATTGCCACTATCTATTCTTATTAGATAAAAAAGGGCCTTCTCTCCAAACTGGTCAAAACTACTTCGATTTTGATTTTTTTTTTTGTAAACAGAGAATTTTAAACTAAAATTGAACTGTAAAGTTTTTCCGAAAAGTGAATTATCCGTGAATGAAAATGTGTATTGTTCATTTAAAAAACGAATGCTTTTGTACAATTTTTCACGAATAATTTGAAAATCTTACATTTTAACGAAGTGTTAGCAACAAAAATGACGCTCATAAAAAATTAAAGTGAAATATTTATTATTTAGATTATAGCTCGTTAAAGATGCCGATTGATTCGCCGTTAACTCATAGGATCTTTGTTAAAGTAACATAAAAAACCTTCAAAGTAAATTGAAGGAAGTAGTTAGCTCAAAAACTAACGGGAGTCATATTGAAATTAAAACTGTTCACTTAATTTTTAAGCATAAAATTCAATGTGAAATAATCGGGAAAAATGGAAAACTGTACTTATTTATTGCATCCCCTCTTTTCTATAAAAATTTTCTATAAATACCAACTTTTTTCTATGATTTTCTTTTCTATAGAAGATGCAGGTTTTTGCACTAAATTTAGAATGAAATGATCTTGGCAAAGAAAATTTATATTTTATTTTGAATTATTTATTATATATAAACAAGGGACCTAACAATAAACAGAGTTAATAGTTTAGAGACTCGACATATGATTACTAATGTTTAAACTAAATTTTATCCTTAGCATTCAGAAAATACTTTAAATATCCAGTCTGATTTTACAAAAAAAGTTTCAAACAAAAGTTGTTTGTTTATGGTTCAAAACTAGGATCGATAGTGCCCAATCTATATGACAATTCTTTTGTTTTTATAATAACCCAATAACTGAGTTGCAAAACAATGATAAACATTATGAAATTATTTTTTTTCTATTTGTTAAAGGGGTGATCATACAGAAGTAATTGAAATCGATTTTGATCCAACCAAAATATCATACACAGATCTATTAGATAAATTTTGGAATTTTCATGAATATAGTTTAACAGCACCAATTAAAAGACAATATATGTCATTAATTTTATATCACGATGAGGAACAAAAACAATTGGCAACACAATCGTTAAAAGAGGAAGCTGCAAAAAGTACCGAAGAATTAATTACAGAGATCAAACCAGCCGGTGCATTTTATCCTGCTGAAGAGTGAGTGTTTTTTTTTTATATATATATTATTTTATTTTTGGGTAGAAGATTAAATCGAAAATCGAAATTCTTTAGAAATATGGAATAATATTTTAAAAGACATATCTTCAAGTTCTCTCAAACTACGATTACAATTAATGGTGTTTGGTGCGGTAATATTGAAACTAATTTATGTTTAACGTTTGCTTTTATTAAATATAGATAACTTTTATCTAAATCATAATGAGTCCGACATTAGGTGTCTTCCAACTAATGCCATTGCTTATCAGCTAGGGGCAACGATATACCCGGTGCCAAGAGAGCTGTTCATCCGCGTTATCTTCTGGGGTAACTGTATTAAATTCTTAAGAAATCAATACTGGCCACTCGGGGATTTTTAGACTTGCTGAATACGAACACATTGCCGGTTGGGACCCCAAATGTCTTGGAGTTATGTATTGAACTATTTAGAAATTATTAACTCGATACTCAGGGGTTTTGAGAGCCGCTAAACTCCAATATAAACAGCATATTTGCGTTCATCAGCGACCTAAAAAAGTGCACTTTTGAAGATGACAGGATTGTATATCTGCGCTAAAAATCGTTAGTATGGCTTATTTTTGTGCTGTAGTCCAAGCTCTTATAATTTAAATTTAACTTTAATGTACATAAATTTTTATAGACCAATAATTTAACAAACAAATTTTCTTTATGTCTACTATAGCATAAGATCTGAAAGACACAAATTTTTTGGTTAGGTAGATTTTTTTGTTAGTTTTGTATTATGCAAGATTCGACAGGCAAAATTTTGGAAATTCTATACACTGGTTATTAAGTTTAGTATTGTTTTATGAAGCCGATGCGGTATCTTAATTGATACATAAAAGAATAATAAACGTGATTGCAACCGGTTAATTAATTTGCAAGATTAAAAGCATGTAATATTTAATCAGTCGTGTTGTGAACGATCTGGTATTAATTACATTGAACTGATAAAATGTATCATAGTCAGTCATCCATAGCAACCATGTAGTAGTATCCTCATTAAATTTAATAATATAAAATGAATATCTTAGGATACCGTAGCAAAAAACTATTAAATAGTTGGATTTGTAAAATTCCACAAAAAATTTATTTACGAAGAAGTTTTTACAGCTTATTTAAAGAATAGCACAATAGCAAAACTTTCGACTTTATTACTTTTGTTTACAATAGATTCTGATCTAAAATAAATAATTTAATTGGGTCAAGTATTTCTAAAGGCACTTCTACATGGTTAAGTACTACAAATTTTTGGAAATTAATATCTACCTTTTTAAGAAATAGTACTCTGGAAATGCTTGGTTAATACCAAATCTAGATTGGATAAAGTATAATAGCTTGGTCTAAACTAGGCACACATTTTTGGCAAAAACAAAGAAAGTGGTCAAAAAATTATGTATTCATAAAAAAAATGTAAACTGAAAAATAAGAATGAAAAACTTGCGTAGCGGATTATATAGATACTCCTTTTTTCCCATTTTACATTATCATTTGAAAAATGTGCGCGGATATTCGCGCGGATCATCTAATTTATTTATATTATAAAATAAAATTTAATATTTCACGAATATACTGCTGTTTTTATTCTTTTTAAATTCATATAGTACATAGTGGAATTTAGTTACCAACTAAAAATCAGCCGCCTGGAATTAGCCCAACAGTTCAAGAAATATAATCACTGATGATAATAAGTTGTCATAACAACATAATTATATTTTTTCAAAAATAGAAAGCTATTCTTGTTCTTAAATGAATTCTTCTTTTTTTGTTTCAGCTACCATCAAAAATATCGATTGCAAGGTCATTCTGATTTAGTGGATGCAATTGGACTCACACGCAAACTTTTACAGACATCTCATGTGGCTGCTCGTTTAAATGGTTACGTGGTGGGTTTGGGGGGAATGGAACAATTTGAATCAGACATACCAAAGTTAGGTCTCGATGATAAAACAGCTGAATATGTCAGAGAACAATTACGAAAAAATGAGGGGGGAATGTTGTATTGTTAACAAAAACTGTTCTTTTGTTAAAAAAAAAATTTTTTTTTTAATTAGTTAATATTAAAAATGGTGATGGGGATAATTTTTAAAAAGACAATTTTATTTTTTTAAAAAAACAGTTGTAATCAAATAATGGTATACCGGTTTATACTATAACATAAACATTTTTTAAATAATCAATATAGTGTTTTTAATTAGCTTTTTATTTATTAATAAAAAAAAAAAAAACAGTATTATACACCAAACTTTATAAGTTTAATTAAATTTTAATGAATATTGTATTGTAAGAAATAAAAGATGTATTGATTAGTACCTTTATAATTTGTTAAATTTTATCAAAAAAAAAAAATTTATTAAGAAAAGTGTATTGTAATTTCATTTATTTCACCAAATAAAACATTTTCAGGAAAACAACAATTCATTTTGGAATACTTTAAATTGATCAGAAACAAGCGATCGCACGTGAGGGTGTGTCTTTATTACGAAAATAAGTTTAAGAAGTATTCAGTAAAAATTTTGTCAACCGTAGGGTGATATGGGAATTCGTTTCCCGGAAATTTTCTTCATTAAGGCGTTACATTTTCTATTTTCAGATAGAAATTCAAATTTCGGGTTTATGTTACGTACGAATTAAATTATAGATAAATCATTGATGTATGCACACGGCATTAAAAATAATAATTCAGAATGTAAAGAATACTATTGAATTTTGACATTTATTAGTCGGAAATTCAGAATTATGTTCGAAAGCTTTAATATATAAAGATAGAACTTATTAAAATGGCAACAATCATATAAATAAGAACCAGAAAAGTCAGGAAATACTTTTATCATTTGTTTCTTTAACTTATAGGTTTTTGGTGAATTTCTTAATTATTAATTTGATGCACAATTTTAAATGTGAACCTCATGATCATAAAACGCAATAACAGTAAGAATAGATATATAATATATACAGTTTAATTCATCTATGATTATTCATTCATGAATTCTAAACATTTAAAAAAAATAGTGTTAAAACTGATTTGTAAACAAACAGGTGTCATCGTTTTTAATATATTTGTGTAATTTTAGTCTTGTAACTAAAAAATATTACTTTATACAACACATTTATCAAAAGACTGAAATCATAAAAACATAGGGGATATATTATAGACATATTAATTTATAGGTTATAAATTTTAAAACTAAAATTACGTAATTCAAGGTGAAGTTCAAATCTAATAATTCATTGAAAAAAGTTATTACCTTTAGATTTAAATTATTCAAATAATTTCCAAATATATTTTACCTACAATGCTTCGAACATTAACGGAAAAACTATTTGGAGGTATTGTTACGAAACCAATGATTAATGTAAGTTGATTTTCTTTTTCAAATATATTTTAATTGTTCTATTTTAAAAGTGATATTACTTTTCCATAAGACATTAAATTCTATCTATTTTTGGAGATGTACATTGATTTCGCTTTCAACCATGACCCCATTGTTTGTATATGTTTTCATTAATATTCGACAGATATCGTACCTGTCAGCTCATTGTTTGTTATTTAGTCACAGACTTTCTTTTTTTTTTTTAAGTAAAATTTAATTGTAATTTGTTAATTAACTTGTGTATGTGTACAGACGATGGCTGTTAAACATGAAGTGGATATTCCTTTCAAAAAGGCTACATTTGGTATGGGGTGTTTTTGGAGTGGTGATTGTGTGTTTGGTGTAGTTCCAGGAGTATTAAGAACAAGAGTTGGATATTCAGGTGGAACAATGCTTAATGCTAATTATCATAATATGTACGTTAATAAATTTTGCATATAGAAAAAATACTGTGTCGTTTTCTGTTTACGAATTTAATTTACGTTCTTCTCTTATTCTCGGAATTAATCGAAATCAGAAAAAAAAATTCCCAATCATTCCGATTATAATGGAAACAAACCGAGTAGAAATAGGATTGAATCGGAAAAACTTAATATCAAATTCATTTCGATAAGACTTCTATTGGATTTTTCCTAAGCAGACTATGTAAGGATATCCTAATTATACTTATTTCTGCGTATCTTTTCTAATCAACATTGATGTTTTAGTAAAGCTAATAAGGTCTTTTAGCATGGTTTCATCATTAACTTCAATTAGTACAATAAATGTTAATTTAACTCTTAGCTGAATTTAATCATATTTTTATTGATCGATTCATTCATGCATTTTATATTTACTAAACAAAAAATACCAAAACCGCTTTTGTAGCAAAGCTCTATGAAAAGTAAACTTCTACCTGAGTTTATAATTGATATATTTTCTTATATACGTATTACCTAATTATAAAAATTAATTTATAATTAAATAAAGGTTATTGGATTAATTGTGATTGAAGATATTTTTATTTTCTATTTTAGTGGCGATCATACAGAAGTAATTGAGGTTGATTATAACCCAGAAGCTGTGAGTTATAAACAATTACTACACGCATTTTTTGTAAATCATGAATATGGTTTAACAAAAAAATTTAAAAGACAGGTTTGAATTAAGTGGTTGGTTTGTAACTGAATATTTAAAATAAGTTAATCAATATAATAACAAATAATTTATTTTTAGTATATATCATTAATATTATACCATGATGAAGAGCAAAAAAAATTAGCTGAGGAACAAAAGAAAGCTGAAGAAAAAAAACTTAATGTACACATTGTTACTGAAATACGACCGGCTGGAGTATTTTATCCTGCTGAAGAGTAAGTAAAAATATGATAATGAAGGTTTTTACAATTCATCATAAAATATTTTGTCTCTTTCATGTTTTTGAGATATGAACCGAATCAACAATGCATCTCAAAAAAATGAGAGAGAAATCAATCGATAAATAAAAAGTTCCTTAAAAGTTATATAACTTCTATTGCATAAACTGATAAAACGTACATAGTGAATGCCACGATATTCAAGAGTTTTAGGAAGTAAAGTGTTCAAGCAAAAATATAGCTCGTTAAACTTATAACATTTAAATTTAAACTAAAAAATCGTTTATTATTATTTGAGTACTTCTAAGATAGTTGGTTATACTCAGCATTCTAATTTATTTAAAATTCAAAGTAAAAAATTCAATTCTTTACTTAATTACTTTATTCGAATAGAATTCGTTGACTGATAATATTAATGTACCTATACTCCCAAACAGTAAGCATTATCTTATCGTTATTATTGTTGTAAATCTTCATTTGACACAAGAAGCTTATTACATAGAATTAACTATAGGTGTCAAAGATGCCATAATTGAAATAATTTTATCCGACAAATTTCTTAAACCTATCAAAGATATGTGTGATATTTTACGTTTGAAGTTATCGAAACGAAATTTAACCAAACTGCTTACGAATGTACAAGTTATTAGCGAATGAGCCATTTATTCATTGTCCCCAACTCTTGAAAAAACTTTTCCCTAAAACTTTCAACAAAAGCCCCTAAATTAAAAGCAAAACCCCCTAAAACCTTGAAAATGTACTTTTAAAAATTTGTAATTGAAAAATTATTATTTTTTATTAATTTTTTATATGAAAATATATTATGTTCTGGCGAATTAAAAAATACCTTAAAGAAATTTATCCCCTAAAACTTTCCCGCTATTTGCAAAATACCCCTAAATTTAGGGGAAAATCCTCTAAGTTGGCATCACTGCATTGTTTGTATCTTTTTTGTATTTTAAATCTAAGAATTGCAGAGATTTAAAAAATTCACATTGTAAATCTCTTTGTCTGTATGATCAGTTTTCATTTCATTACATACATAATTTTCACATTTTTAGTTACCATCAAAAATTTAAACTCCAACGACATAAGTATCTAGTAAATGCACTTGGATTAAGAAAAAATTTATTACAAACATCACACGTTGCAGCAAGATTAAATGGATATGTGGTCGGCTTAGGTGGTATAGAACAATTTGAATCAGAAGTTGAAAGTTTTGGCATAGATCAAGCGACTACTGATTATATACGAAAATTAATAATAGAAAATAAGGGTGGCAGTTTATCATGTTGATGATAATATTTTTAATAAAATTATAGTTGCAAATTTTATTTATACTTACTAATTATATGCATATTAAAAATTATCTTATATCTCACGGAAATGTTAATTATAAATCTTTGGAATGTGGAATGAGTACACCCGCATATGCAATTTATTACTTAATTGACTTGGTTTTTGTGCAATTATGGTTATAGATACGAAGGAGATATTTCAATTTGCATTATTGCTATAATTTTGCAGTTAAAATACAGCATATTGTAATATACAATTCTTAGATTAGATTTTGAATTACTTTTTCAGGATTTAAAGTATTTTTATTCATAAATCGTATATTTTTTTATTTTTAACGAAAATCTATTAATATTTTGTATTTTTTATTGAAATAAATATTAAATTTATTATTTTATATAGTTTATTTTCTTTCAGAATTTAATTCCATTTTTACAGGATTATTTTAATGGTTTTTTTTTCACGTAAATGTCATGCTTTGAGATCATATTTAAAACGCATTTTTGATTTTGAAGTAAATAATTCATGGATATAAGGAAAAAAATTTAATCTAACATCAAGGTGAAACCGCTGTATGAAAATCTGACGTGTTCGAGTATTTAAAAATGTCCCGAGCTTGGTTGACAACCGTATAGTCAGTTTTTTAAATTGGAGTTTCATTTGAGTTCACTTAAAATGCCTTATGAATATCTGACGCATTCGAGTGAATTATTTTTCTATTCATTTTTAACCCTTCCGAATGGCGATCACCGCCATGCAAACCTGCAGATAACATATGTCCGTCTTTAGAGAGCCCTAGAAGTTATGCACTATCAATATCTGATATGCTGAAGTACATGCATGTGTCTGTTTTTTTACATATTGAAAGTTTGTTCTAGCTACCTTCTCCTACAACAAAGCAAGGGTATAATACAGTAAATCTGCTTTTAGCATCGTGAACTGCCATACCATAAAATAAGTTTTCAACTAATTAACAAAAATATGATGCTTTTTAATTTATTGGTAATAGCTTTAACTGTTTTCATATATTTATTCCAAAATTTAGAATATAAATTTACTTTAAGCATCACTTTTAAATATAAAAGAACACACATAAAATGCAGTTGGAGAGTGTAGATTAGCTTTTGTGGAAATTGTTTAATTTTTCTTGAGTAAAAAAAAAAATTTACTATGTAAAAAACTACATGATTCTGGGTATAGCCTTGAATTAATTAATTATTGTTAATAAATTACACGCATATCTACATTAAAATCAATTTTAGTTCTAATTACAAAAGAAACAAAGTAGTAACGTTTGAGAATTCTTTTTAAAATTTTATGAATAAATAACTTTATCAAATCCAAAGTTCAAGTAGTATTTGCAAATCGGTATTTTTAGGTGTTATACATTTGACTTACAAATTACAATTAATTTTGGTAGAAGGGAATCAAATATCAATAGTTCTCGCGAGTCACCATTTGACAAATAACAATGAATAGTGTTACACTTCTTTGTGTTTTAAGTTTTATTAGTTTTGTTTTTGCAGAAAATAAGACTGATATTAAACCTGTAGTTATTTGGCATGGAATGGGTATGTAAAATTATTAACCTATTCTATGAAAATTTAGATAAAAGACAAAAATTACCTTTTAGGTGACAGCTGTTGCTTCCCATTTAGTATGGGCCGCATAAAAAAGTTAATAGAACGGGAAGTACCAGGAATTTATGTGTTATCATTACAAATCGGCGATAATATTCCTAAGGATGTCGAGAATGGTTATTTTATGCTTGTTAAAACCCAATTAGAAATCGCTCATCAACAAATAGAAAATGATCCAAAATTAAAAAATGGATATAACTCACTTGGATTTTCGCAAGGCGGTTTATTTTTGTAAGTTTAAAATTTTGATGAAAATTATAACGGGTGAGTTCAGCAGGTTCTGATATTGATATGAATGAAAAGTTTTAAGAGTAGTAGTATTATATATGATTTCTATGTAAAAATGTATAATTTTCCAATCAATTTTGTTTTTTTCATTTATGTATTCTTTTAGATAATTATCTAGCAATTTAGGACTTTATCAAATTAATGTCTCTTAATTATTGTTCTGAATCAACGCACTATAAGTCCTTTTTTTTTGCAGTTTGCATTTAATAATTGACAAAATTTTTTTTAGACGTGCCTTGGCCCAAAAATACTCGTCACCACCTATGTATAATTTAATATCAATGGGCGGACCACATCAAGGAGTTTATGGAATACCAAATTGCGGATCGTTGGTTCATGAAACGTGTAATTATATACGAAAATTATTAAATTATGCTGCGTACAAATCGTAATGAGAAATATTTACAAATTACAATAATTTGATGTAATAATGTAGTTTATTTATTTTTCGTAGATGGGTTCAAAATTATTTGGTACAAGCAACATACTGGCATGATCCATTAAATGAGAAAGAATATCGTAAGGGTAGTATTTTTTTGGCAGATATCAATAACGAAAATGATGTAAATCAAACTTATATTGAAAATTTACAAAAATTGAATAAGTTTGTAATGGTAAGATTTGAAAATGATACAACGGTACAACCCAGGGATACGGAATGGTTTTATTGGTATAAACCTGGTCAAGCTGTTGAAGTCCAGAAGTTACAAGATACCTATTTGTATCAAGAGGTATAACTTTAAAATAATATCTATACATGAATAATTGAAAGGATTTACATGCCAATATTTGAACTAAAACAACCTAGATAATTTTAGCACATTTAAGAAGACGTTGAATGTTGTAAATTACAAAAAAAGTATTTTTTCTCTTGGAATATTTTTTTCACAAAACTGCTCACTTATTCTCCGTTTTTACATACCATATTGTATCATATTTGGTTAATTATTTTTCGTTTTACATCTAGATTATTTTAATTAATATAAATATGATAATGTGGATCCTTGCATTTGTAATTATTGATGTAATTATGGCCGTTAGTATTGGAAACAGCTGAACTTACTCAATATTTATTTGTAGGATCGCCTCGGCTTAAAAGATATGGATGAACAAAAGAAATTAATATTTTTAGAAACACCAGGGGATCATTTGCAATTTACAGATGATTGGTTTGTTGAGAATATTGTAAATAAATTTTTTAAATAATTTGAATGAAATCTTATGTGCAGAGCTCTCTTTATGTTTTCATTGAACATCACTAGATGCCATAACTATATCAATTTTTTCTACATTTAATAAATATTTTTTTTCTTTTAAATTTATGATTATGTTTTAATAATCTTTTTAAATCAATTGAAATAAATTTTTTATGATAAAATTACTTTTGATTAAGATTGCAGTCATACTTAAGTGTATTTATTGTTTGACTGCAATTAAAAAATTTTAATTGTAATAATATATTAATAATAAAAATCGTTCCATATATTAAAGGTCTTTTTTTGTATCAACAAATCCTTTGAAGTTTTAATTCAAAATTTATAATGAAACGGTAAAAACTTGTTGTCTGTATGATGTTCTCGCGTCTAGTATTTATTAAAGAATTCTATGATTTTAACATGAATTAGGTATAATGAATAAGATATTTTTTTGTATATTGTATATTACAGAAGGAGCTGGAATCAAGAGGTACTTGAGTATGCAAAAATCGAGCATCGCATTAAATCAATGGATTTATGTTAAGAATAATATAAATATTGCCGGATCAATTGTTGGTCCAATTTTTTTACGACCTTATAAAATTTTTAATGATTTTTTAATTTTTAGTTCTTTTTTTTGAATGCGGTTCTGTTTTGTTTAATATTTTTTATGATTACTCCTGTATTTTTCTTCCTCACAGAATTTTGGGTTTTTGGTTACTGTTTTTTGAACTTAAATCGAAGAAAAATTTCGAGCTTGTCGTACGAAATCGAAACATTTTCACTAAAACTTGTCCAATATATACAAAATCATTTTTCAGGAAGGAAAAGGATCATAAAAACTGGACCAAAAATTGATCGGGTAACATCCGGATTTTTAATATTTGAGCTATTCTTAATACATGCCATTGGCAGGACGCTGTCCTCGATTTTTGCATACTCAAGCTCCTCTTCTATATATGAACATAAAAACTAGATAATAATATATGAAAATGCTTTATGCAGTAGAATTCTATATTATATATAATATCTATTCATCTACATAGATAGATAGAATGAATTATATCTAGCAAAAATATTTTATTTATAAATTGAAAGAAGTTTAAATAAAATCATCTAAATGTATATTTTATATGATGAAATGATAATAATATGAATACTTGAATGTATGTATATATTATAAGTTTGAGCGAGTTACTTAGTTATGTTATATTTCAGAGTGAACATCGAAACAGCAATGATATATTTATTATTACCTACCTACAAACTACAAAGTATAACAAATTTTTTTGCCTTTTAATGTGAATTGTATATATTGTAATGGGTGTATCATTTTTTTTTCTTAATTTTTATTTAAGCTTGTCTCACTATATGTGCTTGACTTATGTTCTGTGAGAGGGACATAGGTCAATTCCTCCTCAACGTCAACCTGTTAACTTTCACCTGATATGGTTGCCCTCGATGTGGTACCTAGGACCATTGTTTAGGGTTGAAATAGTTGTTAATCTGTTCAACCTTGGATGAAAAGTACAATAACTACAAATTCCTGCATGACTGAAAATCAGAGAACGTAAATATAAAAAAAGCAAATTACTGTAGTGTACTTAAAGAACAGCTGTTGACTTGTAATATACATTCTATTTCTTTCAACCTTCCAGCACAAATAACTCAAAAGATACTTATCTAAATGTTATGGAATTAGGTATGCACAATATTGACGTAGAAACTTCATGCAGTGTTTGCTTTAGATAATGAAACCATCATTTCGCAATGGGCTACAGAGCGCATGATATATTTCTGAATCACTTAACGGTAGGAGAGATGGCTACGGCAATATAAAACTAATAGTAATTAAAATATTTCATGTCCATGGGCAATAAAATTGAAATAAAATTCATATTAGAAGATTATATAAATATTGTTATTAATACAAATTATTAATTAACATTTTTACTACCGGTTTGAATTAGCGTATGACAGATGATAAAGTATGTGTGCCTGAAGTCTCATGACGAGAAATGGCGTCCAGAAAAACGATCCAAGAAAAAAGGAAAGGCGTCCAATAAGACTAACTTAATCGACATACTGTATTTATTTTATACATAAGTATATTTTATAATGGAGTGGAGAAGCAGGTAGCTATTTAAAAAAAGAAATATAGAAATTTATAGTAGAGAAAAAAATGAAATGATGAAATGAAAATAAAAAAAAAAAAAGGAAAAGGAAAAAAACAACAAACAAACAAAGAAAAGAAGAATATAAAATGAAAACATTCAGTTTACATTATGAATATCCTTTTATATGATAAAATAAAATATATATTATATGTATATATGATGTAATGTACCCATAATATAACGAACGTTAAAAATATGAGAGGCTGAAAAAACTGTACTACGAAGCACATAACATACAGAGCCTATAACATTTTATGTTGGATTGAAATGCGTGTATAAATGCTGGTTAGTATTTTATAGTGAAAACAGCCTTATGTCCACAATAGTTTATGTTTTTTATTCATAGCATTCCAAAATTTTTATTTGGTAGATCTCTGACATTGGCTTGCAAATCTATTACCTCATTTGCGTTGATTGCTAGTTTTGGACCATTTAGAAAGCTTCGTCTTAAAAACGAAGAACGAAGGTTTGCTAGCGTCGGATATTAGTGGTTTATCGTTTTATTTGCCTAAATAAGGTACTTTCGGTAGTAAAAATTAAAATTTATGTTTAAATATTTTTAAATATTCTAAATTTGAGTCATAAAAGCACATATTTACTCAAAAGAATTTCAATTTCATTTTAGCAGGACAGAAACTTCGAAGAAATGGTTACGTATGAATGGGTAAGTGGTATTTTGATGATAGAACTATATATATAAAAGAAATATGATTTGGTACAAAAAACAAACTACATTTGCCAAGCGCGCGCTATTATATTTGGTACAGGATTCGACTCTTCTGCCTGTAGGTACTTGATAGTGGGTGGATAGATAGAATATAAAATCAAAAGATATTTGAATAGGAATGAAAAATACACGCTTCAATTCTTTCAATGAAGTTTTTTCATTTATTAGTATAATGTATTTTGTTTATTTTTTGTTTGTTCAAATTATATCAGGGTTGGAATTTAGTTGTACTATATTAAATATTTTACATAGAAAACACCATTTTAAATTATGCAATATCTGACAGTAGATTTTTTAGTTAAATAGGTATAATCACAGATTCTGAAATTTTTTAAAAGGGGCCCAAATGAAGTTTTCATGTTCTTTAGTTATTGTTTGCTGTATTTAGAACATTTTTATTGATCTAGTTTTTTAACTCGATTGATTTTTATATGAAATACACAAAGTAGCTTTAACAATCTTGATACTCAGATGATGTAGTGTAGTTATCAATAGAATTAATTATACGATTAGCTAATAGTAATAAGTCGCTACATAAGCAATTTTCTAATTAAAAGAAATTGGAAAAAAAATATTCGCGTACAAATAACTAAAAATATAATGTATCCAAATGTTATGAAATTCGGTACAATGTACAATCTTGACATGAAAACGGACTTCTTTCCCAAAAAATTTCAAAAACATAAGTCAATAATTTATTATATATTTAGAAATATATTTTCGTGAAAAATTCTCTGTTTTTTAAATAGCTCATACATGTAAAATATATTAAATGAGTCATCTAGAGGCGTAGTTGACATAAACTGATAAAGTTTTTTAATTGAAAAAATTTTTCAGATCGGATATTTTCTGCCCTTTGTAAGAATTAATAATATTGAGTCAATACGACCTTTCCTTTAGCGTCTCGTGTAATTATGATGGCTTCTTAGATTAATGGTTAATATGACGTTAATTTTTCTAAGGATTTTTAATAATTCTCAAATAAATTAATAAGGATTAATTTATTTTATAAAATGCTTTACGAATTAAATTGCTCTGACCAGGGCTAGTTTGTAAACAAAACTTGCGGCTACTTTTAAACTATAACTCTAAAATACAGACCTGTTGTATATATATATATAATACATTCATAAATAATTTTTATTTAAAAATATTATATAAAATTTATTCAATTTCTTTAATTTATTATTAATAATATTTCTTAACTGTTTAAATAAGAAAAATATTATTGACAGAAAAAATACATTTCAATAAAAATAACTTTCTTACAATTTTTTCTTCTGAAAGAAAATTTACTATTGTTTTTCTTCTAATTATTAGATAAAAAAATGACTTAAAATTAAATTGAAACTCATTGAAATTTCATAAACAATTGGTGCATTTTTTCGCACTGAAGTATTTGAAAATAAGAAAAAATGTCGTTACTGTAATATTAAATTTTTAAATTTAATATTAAAATTAAAAGTTTAATACAATTATTTTGTATTAGATATCGGTAGTCGGGCGATCAAGTTCGATAATTAACTCGGCAAAGGGGCGACCAATTTGGGGCAAAAATATCCAAGTTATTCGATCTATGTATATAACAAAAACAATTTTTCAAAATATATTTCCATATGAGACACACAAAATATACACAGTTTTTTGTTCTGACTTTTAAATATACCAAAAAAAAAAATACAAATACAAATCTATTTACGAACTCAATAAAAGAATCTTGATTCTTTAAAATGTATTTTTCTTCAATATGTGATTATGTTTAAGTGAGATATCGCTGTTCAAAAATCATTATAAATTTCCTAATTTTTTGTACAAATCGGAGTACCCACAAATTTATACGCAGTTAGAATGTTTTTTGAAAATAGTTTTTTTTTCCAATTCCGGTAATTCAAAATGACTCGTTAAATATTTTCCCAGATATTTGTATTTGTAATTTTGTTAAGCACGATATTCAAACTCTAATAAAATTTTTTTACTTACGAGCCAGGCGAGATTTTAGGCCCAGAGGTTCCACACCTCCTATGAGACCAAAGCATGCACTGAGGCCAGTCCGTATGGCTAAAAAAAGGCAGATGCGACACAAGGTTAAAGAAAAAATCTCCAAGGACACCAAATTTTTTTCTATATTAGCTAGGATGATGCGGTTTTTGGACCACATTTCTTATACATACTTACAAGATGCGGTTTTTTTTAATGCATGTGGAATTTAAACGGGTAATCGGCATAAAATAATATTTTTAATCTTCCATTTCGATCTCTTTGACCGAAAGACATCTCGTACATAATTATTCCTCCGGAGCAAAGCGCCGGGGAGCAGCAATAATAAAACAATACAATTCACATAGTGTAAAAAAGCATGTACTATATTATTTTTTTTAATACAACAGCCTATTAAATATATATAAAAGAAATGTATCGTTTAACACTGGCTATAGGCTATATATAATGTACATACGATACACCATTACCTATAAAGCCTATATATATATATGATTGCAATTCATTTTTAAGTTCTATTATTATTTATTATTATTCATGATGATTATTGATTGACGTTTTATTGATTATATGGTTCCATGATCGAATGTACAACATTGCGTTAAATATGTGTATACAACAACAATGTGTTTTGCTATATCTTATATAACATACATACATTTATTGTGTAGATTATTATTTTACCTATAAAGTGAGCAATAAAATATGATTGATTTTAATGAATCAAGGAAAAATAATTATCGTTATATAATAATCAACTATATTTGGTCTAAAAAAAACTGACAGTTGTGGAAACCCCTGTTGCAATTACAAATGTGTAGATCTAGGATCCGACAATCAGGCAATTTGTCTTAGACTTAAACAAATTAGGCCAAAATATTCAAGATGACTAAAATTAAAATTCGATTGGATTTTCTGTAAACTGTAAGACCAAATTTTAAAGTTTATTTTATTGCACTGTTACTATCGAAACATAGTACCATTTTGAGGGTAGAATTACTTTGTTAAAATAATTAATAACAGTGCTATAGCGTCTCGGGTCTAGGGCGTCTTCAAACCTAGTTCCGCTACTGCAAATTTGACTTCTCCATTGAATTCATATATTCGATTTACATTTTAATTGTAATTTTAATAATATATTTTTATGTGATTATTAACAAATGACTCATTAACTTTTTTATTCTCTAATATTTTAAGATCTGACAACATTATTTGTTAAAGTGAACGAATCATGAGTCGACCATGGTGGCGTGACTATATCACCCATTTTAACCCTGTTTTCAACGCTCCATTCAAAGTATAAATACTAGTAGTGCAATTCCGGATATCTGGGAAAATCAAAACACTCCCTTTTTTCGGTTTTTGATCTGCATTTTCGGTGTAATCGAAGTCTTTTTTTTTGTAAAATGGAGCACTTCCTCACTAGACTATAATTATCATTCTCATATAAATGGATCTGCACTAAGCTCGTCGCATAAACTGCATAATCGGTATAAAACCAAAAACAAATTTCCTTAAATATAAAATTCGTTAAAATCAAAACTGTTTTTGCCAACTATGTACCTGTGAAATTGGATGTCGGCACAAGATGTCAAGTATGCATTCATAAAAGTACATACTAACACTATTTTGTTTTTAATTTCTAAAAAAATAATTAAGATCTGGCGGCCCTGGGATCTTGGACCATTGGGTATTATTATTATTTTAAACAAACCACTCAATAGATTTATATTTAAACCAATATTATATCTGTTATACATTTATCAACAACAACAACAACAAAAAAAGAATTGTTGTACCTATATATAAATAAAATACATAAATGTATATTTTATTTATATATTATGATTGTATGATGGTCTATTTGTTGTATACTTATTTATATTACTAACCAATCAGCATTGTGAACGGTGAACAATGGACAATGATGCCGTAAACGGAGAAAATTAAAACCGCGCTACAGCTAAAAATATATATATTATTGTTTAATATAGTATAACTCTATATATATACACAACGAAGTTTGTGGTAAATATTATAGAGGTACATCAACCCTATACCGTAAATATATATATATACATTGTATGGTAGGTATTCAGGGTTGCATTCGTTTATTTTTATAAATTGTTTTAATTAGATTTATTTTTCGTGTATTCTATTTGGAAAATTTAACCACTTATTTCAGAATGAATTGGAAATTTTCTGTCCCGTTCGAAAGTTATAAGGGTATTTACTTTAAAAAATTTCAATTTTTGAAAATGCTCAAATAACCACAATTTTTTTTGAGCTTTCCAGTTAATTCTAGGGATTGTTGAGTAAAATTTTCATTGAATTCTTAATATTGAGAAAATTTTCTATTATTTTATAAAGAAAAAAACAGTGACTTCACAAAGAGTTCATATATGAAAGTTTTCAAAACATTAAGAATTCATTGATAATTTTTACACAACATTTCCACAAGTATTCAAAAAATTTGAGGTGGAGTTTATGATTTTCAAAAGTAATGGAGGTTTTTGTTGAGAAATTTGGTAATTTTCTCAAGTAAATAACCCTATAATATTTGACGAGACAGAAAATTGTAAAAATCTTTTTTTTGAGAGCTCAGGTCACCTAGGATTAAATGCTTGATGCTTCATCTGAACACAAATACCTTTTATTTAAAAGACAAATTTATACAAATCGGCTGGATAGACTGTACGGACGGACTCGGAACAAATTTAACCAATTTTTTTAATACATAGATTTTTAATTCAACATAACTCTATTATTACGCAAAAAATTGCATATTAATGAGATAAGGGTAAGAGCGTGAGTAATGAGCTATTGTTAATTACCATATTCTATTAAAAAAATTAAAACAAATATTTGATCTTTTCTGTATACCACAATAGTAAGACCCAATCGTATTAAAGACCATATATCAAATAGCCAAAAAAAAAAAATTAAAACAATACATGTCTGTATACCGCGCGCACATGGTTGAATGGAGATTAATTTGTATTGTTCGCGAGAAATGATTAAAATCTTCATGAATATAATATACATACACAATCATATACACAGACGTACGTACGTATATACGCGCAAAATATATGGCGATGAGGCAAAAACGAAAAGTGGGGTCGTTTTGTAACCACCCACATCATGTATAGTGAACGCGTAACGAGTAAGTAGTAATGATGACGAACCAGGCAAACAGGCATATAGTATTATATATAACAATAAAATATGCCAACAAAATATTATATATACATATATATATATATATAGAGAGAGAAATGAAAAACGAATGAAAATATTGTATTTATATGTATGGAAATGTAAGTGCAACACAACCAACGTTATGTGTATGTACACACATAGCAAAAGTTAATAACAAATTTTATACATCATAAGAGTGAATTAGGTGTACGTATACTGTGAAGCTTTCCTAGTGTAAGTCTTATGATCGGTTTTTGATTATAAGTCTGTTTTATCAACCCTCAATACGAAATATAATTTAGTTTAAGGTGTCTGCCGTTTAGCTAGTTTTTAAAACGCGTATCAATAATACTACAGGTTAGAATATAAATGCTTTTTAAGCGCAGTGAAACATACTTTAACACGTTGCACCTGATACTAACACAAAGGTTTTTTTTTCTGTAATAGGAAGATGCTAAACGCTGTCTGAAACAAAATAAATAAAATTTATAATAATACGCGAATATATTTCGAAACGAAATGTAACTTCGTCTAGCGATTTCAATTAATGACTGAGTAAAATTTAATTTTGGGTTTTTATAGATGTGTCTTTTAAAACGGAAGACATTGCAGAAATTTTTGTTTAATGCATTTTGTCGTTATTGAGTATATCAATTGAGGCTCTTCTTATTTTGATGTTCTAGATATGGACCAAAACCATTAGGTCGTTAACCATATTACTTAATATGTACAAATTTTATGTTTTAGTGTACCGATTAAACATATAAGTCTGTAAAAAGTCAGATACGGATCACGTTATGCCATATCATAGCTGCTTGAATATGCTTGTTGTTTAATGCCAGGGTTTTTTTTACAATGACTAACGTTTAGTGGCATGCATAATTTTGATATGAAAACGGAAGGTCGTTCGAAATGTTATTTTCTCGGAAAAAGGATAATAAAGTAAAAAATCAAAGTTTTATTTTATACCTAGAAATTTGGAAAACTTATCCTCCATTTTCAGGATTGTGCATACACAAAGCATGTTGCATCATAACTTTTGGATAAGTATTTTTTTAGTTATTTATTGCGAAAATTTAAAAAGAATACAATGTGTATCGCAGATTAATTTTATTAATAGAGTCTGTAGGGGTCTCTATCAAAAATACATAGCCACAGTAATATCATTAAGTAAATTACAATAAAATGAAATAGTATAAAATTATGATTAATGTAAAAAGTGCCTAATATACTTTCAGTTTTTTAGCTTTGGTTCAGATGTAACATTCATAATGATAGTACGATAATCGTAGTAGAATAAGTCTATGACAAAAACAAATAAGATAAAATAATCATATACAAGAAGTATTTTATTATTATAATAATAATCATAGAATATTGTGTATTTTAAATAAAAAATGAACTCTGAAATATATTTATAGTCCTTATAGCTTCGTTAATTAAGCCTTATAGAATAAAAAAATTATATAGTAATTTTCTAAGATTTAATTCCTATTCCTATGAAAATTTGGCGTAGGGTCTACAACAAATATATTTATAATATATATCACAATGTGTAAAATTTTTTGAAATTGTTCTATAATTAAAAATTTTTTGAAATATTAAAATTATATCAAAAACTTTTCATAACTGTTTATATTGAAGTATATTTTAGCAAATAGCTCAAAAAATCGATACTCAGTCATTTGTCAAGTATTTAAACAATTATCACTGTCAGTTTTGACTGCACACAAAAAAATTTATTTTAAACCTTTAAATTACAGTATTCGTATGGTCAAATGAAAAATTACTTACTTTTCCTCTTATTAAAGAAGAAGAAAAACCAATGAAAACATGATTTCTGATTGTGCACCCTGCATTTAAATTATTACGCCTTATGAAACGAAATGAAAGCATATTTTCTTGGCTATTATGTGTTCCAGTATCTGCCACCATTCAAATTTCAATTTTATATTTTCGAATTCTGATTGGTATTCGCTTATGTTCCAGACCATTGCATATTTTTCGTTTTTTAACACTAATTCGCATAATTTCAGATTTTTAGCATGTAAGTTAGTGAAATTTTGAACGATACATACATACTTGAAGATTAGGTACTATAAAGTGTGTTAAAAATATTCAAAGTATCCGTAAATTAATGGAAAATTCATTATTTAGCGTATAGAATTAAATACTTAGGGTAAGTTCGGGGGAGATGGCCAAAGTTTTTAGGAGACTCAATAAAAATCAAACTAGTAATGTTATGGTTTCAGGATACTAAAATTGCGTTTGACACATGAACATTTTTTAATTAATTTTATAATTTTCCATTTGTTGAAAAGCATGAGAGGATTAAATTTTGTGTTTTTCCTGAGTCGATTACTATTACTATAATAGCTTTCTATTAAAGTTTTTTTTTATAAAAATGAACATTGCAAGCTAAAACAAAATAAAATTGAAACAAATAAAGAGTATATTATCATGATAAAAAGATACTTATAATTAATTATTTATCAACAAAATAATTTCACGAATTTTAATTAAGATATATATAAATTCTCAATAGAAAATTTTAATTAACTGGCATCATAACTTTCATCTTTTATTTTTTTTTAAACTAAATTTCTTTTTTATTTCTCTTTCGTAATGAATAGAATAATTCTGAATGACTAATTGAGAATGTCCAGAATATGAAAATATATATATATATTTTATACATAATATAATTAAATTGAAAAGGCTTAAATTAGAAGAAAAATAATATGAGAAAAATATCGTTTATATATAACTTGGCATTTTTCATGCAAAATGAACAAGTGAGTTTCTTTTCATTTAATTTTATTTTTAAAGTAAAAATTTCATAATGAAAAGAATGAGTTGGGATAATGTTTTTAAATTTGTTATAATTATTTTCTTTACAAATTTCACCAATAACGACGAGTGAAGATAACAAGTAGCAGAATTAACTGTTTATATATCTTATAGTATCAAGTTTTAAACTTTTAAAATTATAATTAACATAATGTTGAAGGTACAGGGAGGTGAAAATGTTTATGAAAACCGTTATTTTGTCTTGAATTTCATTTTGAGTCGTAGTATAAAATTCCAAGAGTCAAAACCTTCGTAAATGGTTGCAAATGACTTCTTAATTTCAGATAAAAAATTTCTAAATAATGTTAACAATCTTTCTGTTTGTTACGATGTAAGGAATGGATCAATGCGACTCGATGACCTGATTGTGCTTACTAACAAATTTTAAAACAATTGATAGAGCTTTCTTTTGTGGAACTCTTAAGTTTACTTGTGGAAAATTGGATTTTGAAAAAATGAAAATTTGTTCCAATTTACTTTGGTCCAATCCACTACATTTTGTAAATAATGACATATTTCGTCTAATATAGATCTTTTCAAACGGTCTGAATTTTAGGACATTGTAAATCTTGGACAATATTACGATCGCAATATTATGCAATAATACAGAGAATATAATTATTTTGTACCTTACATGGCCCCAACCATATTTTGATTTATATAATACTGTTATTAGATAATCAAAAATTTTAGAAGACTTTACAACAAAGCAATTAAAAATGTAATAATATATTTTTTTTCTGAATTAAAATTATACATGAAAGCTTGAGACGTTTAATTCAAGAAAATTTTCAGAATCTCTGGATAAGAAGAACGTAAGTGAAGAAAATGGTCAAAAGGTCTTATTAATACAACTATATGCTTAAAAATTCCACAATTTTTAATGCTGTGTTTGATATTAATAAATTCAATTGGACTTAACCGTGTAAATGAAAAAATTTAAATTTCTAACCATACTATGTATAAAATAATGAAGGCTTATAATATAATGAAAATACCTCCTTCATCTCTTTATGTGTGTGTGTGAAAGCTTTGAGATTTAGTTAAAACATTTGATTTGATGATCATCATGGAATCATGAAGCTGTTTAAAGTTGGTACATGGTACGTGCATACACAAACAATTACGAATACGGTTCTCAGAATTCAGACCATTAATTTTATTATTGTGTTACTCGAAAAATTAAAAAAACTTACAAAAAAATATGTGCAGTTCACACGCTAAAGAAGTGAAACTTCAAGATAAAAAAAGAGAATTTCAGGAGTAGGATAATTGTAGGGTTTATTTCTAATGATACTGATTCCAAGTTTAGAATTATTATGCATTTTATTCGCATAAACATATTAAACTTATTCAGTCTTCGAGTTTGAATTTTCAATAAATGGTTAAAACCTGTGACTTAGGAAATATTTAAGTAAGTACTTATACTCATGATCATTTTAACTATGTGTGTACATGCTAAGCAAGGTTTTATTTATCGAACGGATCCAATTTTCATCCGTTCATGTTCAGGCGATTCAGGTTGAGATCAAGTGAAATTTTTGAAGTTTTTCAAATATTTATTAAAAGTTCCAAATTTAAAAAACGTGTATTTCCACAAAAAAAAAAACATTTTGTAGTTGCTTCATACATTTTGACTCATGCATTTATCGGAATCTGTTAGTTTAGTCTTGCATACTCAGTCTTGATTTTGGCCTTGATCTTGTATGGTCTTGGTCTTCGTTTTGCTAGTATATGACTGTATTTAATCTTGGTTCTATTTCTTGTAAGACCAACGACCAAGACTGAAAGACCCAGACCAATTATGCTAATCACTATTCTTTAGCCGTAAAGATAAACAATTTATTATTTCGATTTTTGTGACGAATACAATAACTACATATTCAGAAAGTCAATAGAAGTTCTGCAATAAAATATTAGATTGAAGAGAACGATGGTGGATGGTTTTGGATGGTTGAACGGTTGGGGGTACCCATCTGTGTTTCATTGCAACAGTTAATGAAATTCTTGTTTGCATTTAGTGGTAAATATAAGTGTATATATATATATATATATATATATATATATATATACATGTATAATCATATTATTAGATACATACCTTCATAGTGGGGTATATATACTTTACTCCCTTGTACAATATTATGTTCTATATCATCTACCCTTACAAAACTCTATTCTAAAGGGATGTTCAACAGGATGGGAGGAGTTTTCAATTTGTTGTCGATTTGATTTTGTTTAAGTTTATAACAACACTTGATAATATGGTTTTGAATTTATAAACTAATGTAACAACAATATTATTACATAGTGGCTCAGGTAAATTGTGTCATATCAATAAGCTGATACTTTTATATCCCACACGAATATGAATATATGGGGGTATATTAAATTTACTATAAACTTGCACTTATATTATAAAATAAATACTTTATTGCTATATGGACTACGCATTTAGTGTATTTCATTATTGTTAATAATTAAAAATAGTTTAAACAATGATGCTCAACCATATGGCCAGGTAGCACAGGTAGAATAATTAAGTGGAAAGCTGCAGATGGTTTTAATATCTTCAAATGGACTCAAATACATGAAAACTGAATTTGCACCACCGTTGGATGGTGAACGTAATTTTTGGTAGCCAAAATTTTAGCTCATTCTATGGAAAATTGGAGAACATAAAAATGAATGCTCATTAAATTATGCAATTGAAGGAGCTCTTAAAAGTTAAAATCGTTTAAGAATTTTTTCCACCTTCGCTAAAAACTGGGCACACCCCAATTTTCAACGCCTATACCTTCTGCCATCGAATCAAATAAGGTAAAATTTCTAATTTTGTTGAAGCAGAATAGATTTTGATCAAACATGAATCATTTTATTCGTAAATAAATTTGGAAAAAATCCATGAAAAATAGATGATATGAAATAAATTACGAGGTGATTTAAAATGGCTAATTGAAAGAAATGGTAAATTGTGAATAAAAATTATTAGGCTTAATATGTTCAGGTCTCGTTACAATCTAAACGCAGCGAAGTCGTAGATAAAAGCAATTGATATACGCATATATATAACTCTATATAGACAAATAAAAGAACCCTAGACAACGTACTTTGTATAAAGACATGTATTCTGTATGATGTAAATGAATAAAATTTATCACTTTGTTTTACAGTTACTATATATATTTTCATCCATTTTATTATGATGATGACGTTATTCGTTGATGACAAGAAACTATCTTGTATTTACTACTTTACTGTCACCACAACGATGACGATAATCTAATGGGAATAAAATGAGATTGAGAAATTGGGTAGGAGTTATAATGGGGTTGTTTAATTAATCAAACTTGTATGTATGTGTGTGAGTGTATAAATGTGTTTGTAAATGAAGAACTAACTGCTCGACTTATTACGTTGGCCACCACAGCAAGACCAATATCAGCTTCAGTTTTATAACCAATGTTATTTCTGAGCTATAATGCACCAGATTCATTGACTTACCAAACGTAGATATAGCATTGTATTTTTCAATTACACCCATATCTATAAAATCGTAGTGTATGGTCGTTTAAATCTCCGAAATAAGAAGCTCCGAAATTGTGCATAAATTAATAGGCGCATTATTTGCATAATCATAATCACGAAATGGTATTAATCACGATTTCTTTAGAAGAAAAAAATGTGTCCTGGAAACTATTTTGTTGCAAATAAGTCACAAATTTTATGGAGATTTCAAACATTTTGTTTTAATTTTTCATTTGTAATGAATTTTTATCAAGTATCGATCCAAAACACTACATAAATATATTCAAAATATTATATTACTATCGGACCTGTGATATTAATTTAAAAGCTTAAATTTAAAGCTTAAATTCTATACAACTGCGACAGTGTTGTGCTCTCAACAATCTCCAACTCATCCAATTTGAGTATATAATAGTTCAAATGATAGGTATTGAGTCACTGACTTAGGTCAAATTATATAATATACATTTCTTATGGGACGTTTGTTTCTTCAAGTGTTGTGGCAGTTTTGTATCTAAATATCTCCAATTCTAATGAAGTTAGACGGTTCGTTTGAGCTATTAAACACGCATGGATGAGATAGACATTTAACTTTTTATAAATTTTTTAATATATAGATTTTCTACTGCAAGAAATTAGAAAATTTATCTTTGATATAATATCTTTGATGTCCAATAAAGTACAATAAAAATTACGAGACGCTTGTTGAGTGGAGTACTATAAGGGAACGCCACTTGAATCTATGCACTTAATTCTAATCTTAATAAATCTATACTTTTAAACATATTAGTAATTGTACAAAGCCATTAGAGAACTAAATATACATTTAAAAACCATTCCACAAAATATCTTTAAACATTACGTAGTTTGAGATATACAGAGAGAGAGATATATATGTATATTATAAAACATATGTACACTTTGATTCAACAAAATCACTATATCAGATTATATCCAAATTAAAGTTCTGTTGCTTAAGAAAATATGTAGTAATTACACAAGACGACATCATGTAAAAGCATTTAAAACAAGTGATGAGCAAAGTATGACCAATCGTGGCTTGTATTTTCTCCATTGGTTTTTTTTTTTGTTCTCCAAGTCTGTGTCGGCATAGTTCCTTTCGAAAAGAATTGTTTTCATTCAATATCTTGTCCTTCACACACAATATGAATGTTTCAAAAAAATTTCCCGCTATATCCAATACAAATTTCATGTAAATCGGTACACATTGCCGAAAATGATCTAAATTCTAATGTTTTATTTGTTCTGGGACTTTGATTATGTGTCGTCTCGATTCCCAAAACCAAGAAAATGCTCAGATTTCCCAAAAACTAGGCGATGAGATAGAAGGAATCCAAATATAATCACCAAATTGAAACAATTTAGTTATCTTTAGATGCCTTATTTATATGATTTTTTCATAAGATGCCCAATTGATTGATTCTAGAGACTAGATTAGTATAATGGTATGAATAATGGCGAAGCTTTCTGATAACAAATTAATCCATATCGATTCAGTTTTCCAATTATCAAATTGTACTTACAAACAGTACCTAAATAGATATTACTCAGAGTAAAATACTGTATAAATAAATATAACATGTAAATGCAAATGTCAGGAAAACTACAAACTTAACGAAATAAATTAAATTGTTTATATCAGAGTTGTTTTTGAACAAATAAACATGGTGGTGGTTTATTCCATTCATTTAGTTATTTTATAAAATTAGTAGTTTAATTTATATCATGATGTTGGTTAGTAACTAACTCTATACAAGTACAGTTTATGTTGGCTACACTGGCAACCAAACTAACTGCATTGCATTATGGGTATAAATTATTGAATAGAGAGTTTTTGTTTTATTTTCTTTTTGTGTAATATCTGTGTGTTTGGTTTTTAGTTATACATTTTGATTAATTAAAGTATTTAATTAAATTTACTTGTTTTTTTCTTTTTCAATTTCAAAGCCTTTGGTAATGTACATAATTCAATAGTATGTTAATGCAACTAGGAAGGATTCACCATAGGCAACTTATTCAGTTTTCCTTTTGTACAATATATAAAAAAAATATTTATTCCCATAAATTTAGCAACTGCGAAATTTGCTTTTTTTACAAGGCCAGTTGAAATCGAAACAAAGATGCAAAACAGTTGTTCTAAAAATTAGAACCAAGAGTATAAAATAAAAATTTCACGTATTCAGAACTCCTAAACAGACCTTGTCGAAAATATTCTTGTATTTTGTGCTTACCGTTTCCATAAACTTCCGGTTTGTTTCCGTATAATGTTCACCAAGTCTTGGCTAGTCTATAATTCATCATGTTTGAAGTTATGGTCCGTAATTTCCAGTAGAGAGATCCACTGATTGTCAAAATTGAGTATATTGATTTGAAAAAATTTATGTCTAAGCTACAATGAACAAGTGAGGCGTTGTAAATTTTGAAAAATGTAAAGATTTGCGATAGAGATGAATTCATACATAGTGACGTGAACCTATTAATAAATTCGTAGCAATCTATATGCTATCTGTATAAAAAATGAATGCCATGAACAATATTTAATTCCATAAATAGATCGAATGTTAAAATAAAACACAATAACACTTTGGTTTGTTTCCAATATACAATTATTGTATCATCATTAGTTGAATTAGGGGATGTAATTTATTTCAAATGCATTTAACTAATAACATTTTAAACATTATGAGCGTATGGCTGGCTGGCTATTTATGTTAAAGCTTTGTCGGTTTCATTTAAAACATATTTAAATGAATTGTTTAGTTGCATAGATAACTTTTACAATATATAATAGGTGATTTTATATAGGTCTCAACTGGAAACATTATATTACTCTTGAAGAATTCCATGTTGATAGTTGAGAGTTTTCCACCTTTCTTATTAAAGAATATTAATTAGAAAAGAACTGTTCACCATATTGACAGATTGTTATCTTTTTGTTTATCATAAAGATCTTTCAGTGTTTTCGGGAAAACCCCATACAGCAAGACGTGATTGTTAACTAGTCAAACAGTTTACGAACTTTGTTTAACTGACTATCGCTACCTCAAAAGGTAATTACACTATTTTCTTGGTAAATCATAATATCATAATATGGAAGTGTAACTCTTTCTAATTGAGGGGAGTTTTTGCATTACATTAAACGCTAGTGTAACCTCAGTCGAAATTAATATAAGGATTCTCTACCATTTTGTAACTTGCCTTAGTTATACCACAACTTTAATAAGCTGACATTATATAGTATGCGTAAGGAACTGGAACAAAAAATGTAAAAATTTTCTACTTTATACATTACAAATTATTTTTTTAATACATTATATTTAATGTGCCCATTCAAATTACCACTCGTGGATAAAATACGCGTTAGGTAAATGCTTTTCAACTTTTGTACATGTTTTCTTAATACTATGGATAGTTTCATTGTCAAAAGTGGTCAATGGTCACTGTGGCATGGTGTTTTACTGCTGGACACCTGGATATTATCCAGGAACAGCTAATATTAGAATATTGTATTGTGGATGAATTATATGCTGTGTTGAGAATATTGGGAAAATCATGTATGCATTTTTATGTGTAACGACTATCTTCCTACTATTCAACTGCCCATTAGAAGTGCATTTATTAGTTTATTCCACGTTTTATTTCAGTAAATTTAAGGATCAGAATGTGTTAATCCAATTTTCGGTTCGAATTCATAGAATTTATTTAAAAAATGTCTCAGCCAGAATATCTGATCATACAATTAAATATATGCAGAGTATATAATAATAATTCATATTATAATATTGGAAATTAAATTTTTATAGTATTAATTCTATATAATTTCAATAGAAAGGTGAATAGTAATATTAATGAAATATTTTGAAATTTGTGAAATCAATGAAAAGCTGAAACGATTTATATTTACAGTACCCATATAGTTAATAAAATGATTTATAATTAAATGAAAATTAATTAAAATCTCCTTTACACAAATTAAACATATTGAATAAATAAATATATATATAAATAAATACATTGTATATACATATATTAAATTATATTATATAAAGACTGAAAGAGCAGTAAAAGCTCTCATCTTTCTATTTTTGAATTGAATAGATGTGGTTTTATGTTGCTCTATTATCTCTTTTATTAAGTGTTTAAAGTGATTTAATTAATTAACATAACGTCTCGTATATTTAATTAAATGTATCTGTCTAACAGTACACTCTGAATCAATGAACACAGATACTCATATTGAAACCTGATTGCGACGTTCAATATTGGTTATATAAAATAAAAAGATAATTATTGCAGCCATTGTTGGATGATTGTTTTTAATAAATATTTGGCAGTGATGATATATTTAACGATTTCTCCACATCTCTCCTCTATTATTGCGAATATTTCTAGCAAATATTGTATCACATTGTCATTATTACGATCCGTCAAAAGTATAATCAAAATAATGGGACACCGGTGATGCAATGCAGCTTAGTGGAAGTACATTTGCAAATTATATTGTGAAACGCAGCACAAGATTGCCCGATATGTCAACAGTATACACCGACGTTGCACAGGAAGCTGTTTCTCATTTCATCTCTAGATAAGTAAGCGAAGTTTGTAACTACTATTATTTGTTTATTTGCTATTAATTGTGTATTTATTGTTAAATATTATGCAATAATTAATTCTGTAACTAAGAGCATGATGTATATCTGGTTGGGCATCAGGAAACTGTTCGTAAACATGCAAGAATTGTATATATTTATTTTTCTGTGCTGTGATATAGGGCTTGCGCATCTTCGCGCTAAGTGGTTCTTGAAGATTATTTATTTCGAGCAGTTATTCCAAATTAAACAGCAACTC
The DNA here is from genome assembly GCA_020423425.1 of Chrysopa pallens. Classification (NCBI taxonomy): domain Eukaryota; kingdom Metazoa; phylum Arthropoda; class Insecta; order Neuroptera; family Chrysopidae; genus Chrysopa; species Chrysopa pallens. Next base: position 65,581,539 of record CM035594.1, read on the forward strand.
AGATGTGAAAAATCATTTTTTCCATGATAAATTTACAATGATAACTTACTTCCATTCTTCAGACATTCGAGATCATTTTTAGACTTCCCAGAATCAAGACACATCATTAATTTTTAATCTTCAGTTTTCATTGCACTTTTTACAGCCTGATGAAAGTGTTTACTGGCATAGTATATTGCTTGGACATTACACTGTGATTCGAAACTGCTGTACTTCAAAGTTTGCGCAACTTCAATGTAAGTAAGAGGTTTGAATATGTCCAGCAAGTATATTCTCAGAGATTTAACTGTAGCAAGCTGTACACTGTTTGTTATGTTGGTGCATCTGTTGTGAATACGCTTTGTAATGATGTTTTGTACTTCGTACACGTATTATTATTTTCTCTCATACCAATTTAATAATATTTCTTTTCAAATATGAACTAATGCATAATTTTCATTACTGACTTGTTCTCTCTTATAAAGCATATTACTCTATAAAAAAAAAGCTCCAGTAGCTGCTTCAGTTCTGTATAATGATATATAATATTTTACCTTAGACAATATTATTGTGTTGAGTTTCATATAATGTAATAATTATGTTGCGCAAATTATGAACATAAAAAAAAAACATACAAACATACAAATTCTCTTTCTATCGTCTATGTCGTTCTCTTTCTCCCGGCTTTGTTGTTTGTTATTTCGAGTTTTTAATATTACATTATTAATGTGCATATACAAGAACATCATATTACTCTAACTAATGGTTAGGATGATTTTTTTTTCTTTTTTTGCAAATGTCTAGTTTTACAAAGTAGACTTTGAGCTCCGAATCTTATGTGACAAATGTCTTACTCATAATCCACAAGTTTAATTCAACGTTTGCCTGTCAATTTTTATTTATAGTTACATGAAAGTTCACAAGTGACACATAATTCAGCAAACATTTACTGCAGTAAAGGGGAGATTTACGAGATTTTTGGTCATTCATATTTTGTTATAAAAATTATCAAGAGTTTTAAAAATTTTATGTCTTCAAAGATATTCTAGTTTTGTTAGCGGACTTTTTCCGTTTCAAAGATTTTCTTCGAAGCAGGCACTGAGAGTATGGGCTAGACTTTTTTAAAAACTTAATAATGTCCCGGTACATATTCGAAAATATCTTTGCTAAGCCTTCACCGTATTATTAAAATGGAATAATGGATAATAGAGTACACTTATTAAGTATTTAGACTAATTATTTCATATTCAAATCATTTGTAAAATGATTCCGTTTTTAAACAATAGTCAATTAATTCGATATTATATCAATTAATTGTTATAACAGAATCAAAAATTCAGATGAATTTTCCATACTACAAATTTGTAATCCATTATTAAAATGAATAAAATTCTTTTAACTTCAATACTTAACAAGAACTTACATCATAAAGTGAAATTTTCTGCAACGTTAACACAGTCAGTTGCACCAACAGAAAGATAAACTATTTGACATTTGAATACATGAATATGCTCATACAGTAACACCAACATTATAACACAAATAAAAATAACATAACCTTTTCTATAGAATACATTATACTACTATACATATATATAATGTACACAAAATTTATAATAAACCAAATAAAATCATTAATAATAATATACATTTATATAATTAAAATATAACCTATATGATGAGAGTTAGTCTGTCTGTCATAATGTTTATTGTCAGTCAGTATTATATAATATTTTAATACATTATGTTTTAAAAAACAAGTAATAACCAACAACATACAAATAAATCCATCCACATAACAGTATATATATATATAATTCTTTGTGTCATTCTATTGAAAATTCAAACACAAAATTTATATATTTTATTTTATAAATAATAATGTATGTTGTTTGTTTGTTGGATCCTCTAAAAAAGATACAATCATTTTACATAATAATGAATATTACAGTTGTATCAACCTATATATATATATGTAATGTTTATATTATACCTAATATATTAAATGATTGTTAGATATTTTGTATTTGATATCTTTGTTTAATGCATTCAATTCATTTATATGCATATCTTTGTCATTCATGTAGTGGAAAATATTTTTGTGATAGATAAAAAGAACTACAAAGTATCCCTAGAAATTATGTTTTTCAAAATTTGCGAAGTATACGAGAGCTTGAGGACGCAAAAATCTAGTGACATAAACTGAAATGTTGCTCATACGAATCTTAGCTATAAACTTCATTCAGAAAAAAGGATAAAGAGATATCAAGTTCTAAAGGAGAAGGGGAGCTCAAAATAAAATATAAATTTTTGCTATTTACTTTCAATTTTCTGGGCTGGTATTGAAAAGACTAGGTATTGGAAACGTATCTATTAAATTTCATTACAATTGAACAACGGATTCGAAAGTTACTGTGGAATAAACATAGATAGAATTGTAAGAGAACTGTAAATCTTCCCATTTTTAAAATTCGGTTAAAAACTGAACAATATCTAGTTAATAAATAACACATGGTTAAAAGACTAAGTTCATGCATTTCATATAGGACGAATACGAGATTTGGTTGCAGTGAATGTCCAAGTGAAACAAACTAAAACTGGTATACTTATTTTCGATATTCATTTCAGCTTGTTATTTATTTTCAGCAACTGTGTGAATAGTCTATTATACTCCAATATCCAATCATACAATTCTGCCAGCCTAAAAGAAGTTTTTTTGGATGAACAATTAGCTTTTCGCAAATCAAAAGGAATCTATCCTCAAATAAAAAATCAATAATAACCTTTAAAAAACGATAAAAAGAACTAAAACAAAATCTACGACGGCAATGTGATATTAAAAGTTGTTTGTATTATATAACAGACATTAGGGGTGCAAGGTAGCCGTAGGGCTATCCCCTATTTCGGGCATATTTTCGTTTTTCATACTTTTAAAATCACATGGTAGCGTTTAATAGCGTCAATTTTTATCCTTAGAAAATATAATGGCTAAAAATTAATGGTGTTTCATTACGTACCTTGAATTTTTCCGTAGTGGAGCGCCGTAAGACATAAAAATGGTAAAATCTCGGAACCCAGGGCCAGTCAATGAATCTGTATAACAAGTGTTTGACTGCATTATTAAAACCGCAAATAAAAAAGTTAAAAAAAAAAAATTGGCCGATCTCGATTACAACAATTTTTATAAACAATTTACTGAAAAATGAAAGGCGCAAGGGGGAAAAAATGTTTACAGTAAAGATATTAATTTTATATGTAATAAATTATGTTTGCAGAGTAAATTCAATGTTAATTTATTAGATTTTCGTAAAAAAATTATTTACAAAAGAAAATTTAACCTTAACTATATACATTATTGTTCATTATTGTCGTCGTCGTCGTCGATTTCGTTGATGTAGATTGTAGGTAAAGGATTAGTACAGCTATCACCATTGCATTCTGAGCAAGCTGCAGTGCAGTTTAATCCACTTTTCCTGCACCCACAAGATGCTCCACATCCTGTTTTGCATGCGCAAAAAATAATTTTTAGTAAAGATTCTGGAGCTGGTCGCTGCGTCATTGTTAGCGGTATCAATATTCCGCGTTCATCTTTCCAACCCCATTCTTCTGGTGATATTTCTTTTCCGAACCATGTTTGAACTTGTAAATATACTCTTTTGAAGTGTTCAAAAGCGGCATCTGCAGTAGGTGGTAAAGACGGCAGTTTAACGCAGGTATTTTTGGCAGTTGCTTTCAAAAAAGAGTTATATCTCAATGCATTAAGATCTTTTATTTTTTGGGGGGCATTATATAAAGCAAGAGTGCATGTAACACCAGCTTTAAAAATTTCATTGATGTCTTTGCATTCATTTTTAAAAACTGTCGCAGCATTTTGCAAGTCCGTTCGTTTTTCGAAATTTTTTGCAAACACGTTTTTGCCACGTTTAAAAAAAGCTGACGTCGTGTCACATCCAGTGAATGCATGTAAGAACAGAATATGCTCTTTACACTTTGGTAATATTTTTTCTAAACTCTTAGAAGAGTACGCTCTTTGCAGTATTTTGCCTTTGGATGGTTTTCTAAAATAAATTTCTCGGTCTGGTGGTGAGAGCGCAGTCAATAAAACTAAAACATCTACATCCTCGGACACTACAGCAATGTTTTCAGATTGCAGATTAACAGCAGTTTCAATTATTAGTCTGTCGGCATCAGCTTCTGCTTGGCAAGAAAATATTTTATTTTCTGTGAGTGTTTCTCGTAGCATATCTATAAGCCTACTCTTATTTTTGGCATTCGATAAAAATTTTTCCTGCGCTACTTTTAGTGGCATGGTTTTATCAAATATTATGTCATTACATGCGTTTTTTTTACAGCGACGCGTTCGTTCCATTGATTTTGTGCAGCTCTTCTTGTAACCATCAAATACGACATAAATGTTGTGTCCATAATTATTATGTAGATATCTGACATAATGTTGACAAATTGTACCGAAATTTTCATCTAATTGCCACTTGCAACGATGTAATAACATCCCTCCATCAATGACGTAGGAAAATTTTCGTACATCGTTCACATCCACTGACACTTCTGGGAATATGTCATAAAATGTAGATTTTGTTGTTTTTCGTATTTCACCATCTTCAAAGAGAGCAAGAGGATAAGGAGCTAATTCATAAGTCAAGTAGTTTTTTAGTTCTTCATCAGATTTTTTTATTTTTTTATTACTCCACAATAATATATTTATTTTTTAATTATTTTCTTTTTTTTTTTTTCGAAGCAAACAACAACTACATATGAAGCCTAGTAAGTTGTCACGTGTACTATTCTGCTAGGGCCCGCGTTAACAACACCCAACAGCTGCTGTTGCCCCCTCTATTCCCCTCCCCACCCTTCATCGTTATACCTGCAGTCCCTTGAGACCCAACATGAAGTTTGTAATAGTTCTTCTTTTTAAAATCTAATTTTACACTAATATAACTTAAGGAAAACTCCAAAAAAATAATAATTATTTATAATAATTATTAAAAAATTAAGATCGGACAAAATATTTTTTTTAACATTTTTCTATATGCTATTAAAAACACATTGCCATAGTTTATAAAAAGATTTATTTACTGGCCCTGGATTCCGAGGTATAAACCTTACGGCGCTCCACTATATTATAAAAAGATAAAATAAAAAAATATAATATAAAGTAAGGTATATGTATTTGGATGTAGAGAAAGGTGGATAGCTGATGAGACACACGTGGGAGATGACAGAATTATTATTATTATTATGATTATTATATACTTTGATGAGCGGCAACACAAAGAAATACAAAATTATTATTATTATTATTATTATTATAAATAATTTTAAAATAATGAAATTGATTTATTTTGATGATCTTTTATGCATATTATATATATACACTGTGTGTACAATATTTATTTGAGTCTTTCCTTGCTGTAAATTACATCAAATTTGAATTGAAAACGGAAGATAGTATGATGAAAATGAATGGAAAAATAAATTACGGGCGATCTAAGTTCGAGAAGTAGGGAGGGGTGAGTGTTTAAGGGTAAAATTCGGCTTAATTTCCTGCAAAAGTACAAGTCCTATGGAAAAAAGTTAAATGGCAAAGTTGTAGGTAATAAAAAGATCTACAGCTTTTGTATTTAAACTTTTTTCACATAACTTGTTATTTTACTTCGCTATAAGAAAAGGCTATTAATACCACTTGGCTATAAGAAATTCTCGAAAACATTATAGCAAATAAAAACCATTTTCATGAAAAAACTAAACTTTTTGGTCATCATTGACCATAGCAATAAAAATGATGTTATTGTAAATTTGTGACTATTTAATAGCAATATTCCAGACATATATTATCTCGAACCTTTTTGAGATGACTTTCATATTGACACCACTAATTTAAACAGACATATATAATAATATTTTACTTATACAGACCAAGGTGAACAAAGTTTGTGTTATATATATATATACATACATATACTTACTATATTTGCCTGTCTGGCTAGATGGGATTACAATATATTCCTATATAAATTTGATGTGATATTTTCATTTATAAAATATATATAGGGATATTTCTTCTTTTTTTTTTCTTTTTTTTAATTTGTTCATCTCAGAATAATGATAACTGAGTGTGACTGATTCTGTTGTATATATATATACTTACAGTCACTTGTACAGGATGTCTTGTTGAGCTTTAAAAAGGTTTATGTAACACTCTATAATTACGTTATTCGGAAATTAATTTAAAATATCCTAACCATTTTTGTGTTATTGAATACTACAAAAGTTATATTAAAATAATATAATTTATATCTATCAAGGCCATGTCCGAAAGGAAATTTATAAAACTAAAGCTCTAAACAATGTCATTTCTACTATATAAAAAGTATCTTTGGAAAGACCAAAAAGTCTTTAATTTCAACACTAAAACTATAAATTATGAACACGGTAGTAAACTAGAGCAACTACACTACTTTTTAGTAATAAATAATTCACTTTAATTTTATTTAACAGAAATTAAAAAATGAGATCTCTATAATAAAGACAATCTGTTATGTACTATAAGATAATATTCATTGCCTTGACATGAAAACGCAGATACTTTTCGAGGAATTTCCCTGATAAAAAGATTTTAAAGTAAAAATCAAAATTTTATTTTCAACATAGAAATGATTGTATTTTTAATTTAGAAATATTGCGATTCTTTGTTTTAATGTTAAGATTTGTGTATACCTAATTTCATGACATTTTCAAAAATTATTTTTTGAAATATTTGTGTGGAAAAATTCAAATAACAATGTAATTTACATTACAACTAGCTAATTCATACTGATGATGACTACTTTGTTTAGTCGAAATACGTATTTATAAAAATACAAAATAATTTGATCTAGGAAATTGGGGCAAAAAATCGAAATTTAATAAAAATAGAGTTTAATCTCCATAGCTTAGACATATACATCTTTAACAGATTTCATCCACAAAATTATCTTTTTTATTTACATTTGACAGAAACCAAGCTGGCAGGAAGGTATTTCGGCAGTCTATTCAATTAAACGGTAATTATAATTGACAAACTGTCAGTGCCGAAACTGGATACCATAACTTATCGAGTAGTCAAAAGGAACAATTTCATACAAGAGTAAGTGTAAGTATTGCCAATTGTAATTTTTATTTGAATTTATAATACCATCAAATTTTTTAGATTTATGCTTCGCTTTATTTGATAGATAGTTGATCACATTGTTTCTTAAAAACAGACATTCTGTATAACTAAATGTGGTGGTGGTGTTTTGGAATGCTAGACTTGATTTGATGGAGATGATTTTATATATATATATATATATATATATATATATATATATATATATATATATATATATAAATAGATATATATATATATATATATATAGATATATATATATATATATATATATATATATATATATATAGATATAGATAAAGAATAAGAAATATATGTACTTGCTGAAGGCAACAATCACACGATGAATATGAAATAAAAATTGTAATGTCCTTCTCATTCTACAGAACAAATAAACGTAAAAAAAAATATGATAATAATTTTTATTTACTACGTTTATAATAATCTTCTATAAAAACGGGTCCTATGAATAACGTTTAGTATACAAGGAACTGTTACTCAAATCTCAGATGAAAATTCCTCTACAACTTCCACATTTTTCATGGGCTAAAATATTACATAACTAGTGGACTTCACAGCACTTCTCTATACATTTTCAATCGTTGGGGTACGCAAGGATTTCCTCCGGGCTCCAAAATTAAATTAAAAATATAAAGTTACCAAAATTTGGTTGAAATTTATACAATTAGTTTAAAAAATTGTATTGAACTAATTGTGGTTAGCGATTAGCCAAACCTTAGCCTATCCTTGTTTCATAAGTTCTTCGGATAGTACACTTAGGTACATATTTATAAAATTTCTGCTATCATTTTTGGTCTAAGAAAGAAATTTCTCAAAAATAAATTTTGAATTAAAAAATCTGTTTAAAAGATCCGGTTAGAAGTCTTAAAAAATGGTATAAAGTGAAAAAAAATTATAGTTCGATAAAATTCATTGGAAACGTAGATCTTTTTATTACCTACAACTTTTTTATTTCTTTTTTTACCGTTTAGAACCGTGTTTTACCCTTAAAAACTCACCTCCCGACCTCAGATCTCCCGCAAATTATTTTTCATTTCATTTTTGTTATATTCTCTTCCATTTCCAAACGGTTTCATCGTACTAGAATTTTTTTTGGTTTTAAAAATTATCGATCCTAGCCTATAAAGTAAATTTCAAGTCAGATTAATAAAATGTACACTTTTCAGCACGTAATACCATATCTTAATCTGACGCGCTGGATTAAATCAAATTAAATTCAAAAATGCACTCTCGAGCTACCGTATAATTCAACCAATTTTAAGATCCTTTCCAGTGCTTTTAGAAAGCATTGTCTGAAATTATATAAAACATATTTATTTATCAATTTATTTAAATGGTTTTTCCATAGTTCCTTCCATATGCATATAAACGAAGTGTATCTTATCGAAAAGAAAATATAGTTATTACGTTTAAGTCTGTGTAACTTCAATTCCATTATAAACGGGTATAAAAAAACATTCAGTCATCAGTCTTAAGTTGAACGAATGAATGAATTGAAATAAATTTAATGTTTTCATTTTTATCATCATCATCTTTATTATTATTATCACCAGTTTCAAGCAATGTTTAAAATATCAGGTATTTCATGAGTGTGACGACAAAAAAACGAGCAAATATTATCAACAAAATATTTAAATTAAATTTATATTTGAACGAGACTAAAAAGAACAACTCAAACTTATGAATTTTGTATTTTAAATAAGGTTGTGATCAAAATTACTATAGATTTTCTTTCAATTCATTTTTATTGATATATTTTCTTAGATGTATGTTTCAGTATAAGCATGATTTGTATAACTTAATGATTGTGTTCTACTTTTTATTAAAATGAAATTAATTATTTAGATCAAGGAAGATTGGAGTAAGACGAGTTAGGATTTTTGGATTTAATTGATCGTAATTTGGGAGATACCTAACCCCTTGTTGAATAACTCCACCAAATGTTAGTACTTTATATGATGTCTCGTAGCCGATAGGGTAGCCGATCAGAATATTATATCGAAAAAATCGAGATTTAATCGGGCGCATTATATTATAAAATATAGTAGATTGATTACGTGTAGAAAAGTGTACATTTTACTAATATGACGATTTGACGTGATGCAAGAGAATGGAACGGTGACAAAAAACGCCACCTCCATTACGAAAGGTATCTCCCATTTCCTAATCTGACGAGTTAGAGTAATTCAAAAAATCCGTTCTTGGGATTTCAGTATATCCCAGCCAATTTCTACTTCCCTTCCAGTGCTTTTAGAAAGGCTTGAAATTAACAAAGCTGCGGTTTGTGATGCTTGCAGTTTTTAGATTCATTCTCTCTATTTTTAGTCGTTGATTTTTTATAAAAGGTCTCATTGGCCCATTTATAATTTTTTTAAAACATATACAATATTCCCATTTCAACTTCTTTGTCAATTATAAAAATTATTATTTATCTTTGAAATTTAATCGTACAACAAAATTGCATAAACGTTTGAATAAAATTATATTTAAATATACAATAATTTTTTTTCTATCCAATATATCACATAGTCAATAAAAAAAATATAATACACTTCGAATTTCGATATATTGTATTCTATTATTCAATTGACAGACACACACATCATCATTGATGGGTACACAAAATCAATTCAATCGTAAATAACAACATAACAAAATTGAATTCAAGTTATCCAATATAAAAATGCGTTATATAAAAAAAAACACACAGTTATTGTGTATATCAAACGACCAAAATAAATAAAAATGTATAAAAACAAACTCTACTGAAAACATCACTTTGAAAAATAAAAATTGTCTATTAATTGAATGATTATTGGTAGTTATTTATCATCACAGAACTTTGATGTTTTTTTATTGACTTTTTTTCGACACATTAATAAATTAGTTATGTTTAAAATATTTATTAAATAATTTATCTCCTAAAACAAATTAAATTGCCCATTTTTTACTGTTATTTAATTTTTGACAAAATGTTTTTAACTAATGATAATAATCTAAAAAGAAAAATAATAAATTCGCTTATGCCTCGAGAATTTTATTTTAATAGAAGACTTACGACTAGGTAAGTGAAAAGCTTTCTACCATTTATTATATTAACATTAAAAATTGTTTTTAACTTTTTAGTCATAAAATCCCCTAAATATGTAATAAATATGTAATAAACTTATATGGGTTTAAAATCTATAATTTTACAACTGACGAAATTAAACAACTGACAAATGAAATTAGGAAAGTTTTAATGATGGAAATATTTTTTGTATTTGAATTTTTCTTTTATCTTTTGAAATTTTGCTCATAGATCCATTGTAATTAACCAAATTTTGCTCAATCCCGAATTTAAACGCACTCTATAGATCTTGAATACGATAACAAAATTTCGGCTAGCTATTTCCTTGCGATTTGAGTTATTTAAATAACGAGTAGACTTATAAGCGAAGAATTTTGTCCAACGAAAAGTGAATCTGTGCCCCATTGATATCGTTTTTTTAATACTATGTAAAAAATCAACCAGTCCAAATCTCCAAAACCAAAATACAAAACCTATAATCCAAAATTTCCACTATTTAAAATTACGTCAATTGGAGACAAATGTACTGTATTTATAATTAAATTTTTAAATTATAAATGAATGTGTTCATTCAAATAAGAGACTACAAAATTTTACATAAATATTAGAAAAATTAAATAGTTTATTATTGCAGGCAGATTCAACATCCAAAATCCCCTAGACCATTGTTCAAACTGAAAACACAAATTCAAATAGTTTATTTTATTTGTTTATAGCCTACATAATGATTTGACTGAAGATATATGCTAAGTGTTTTAAGCACAAATTAATTGTTAACCTTGACTAATTATAATAATAATACAAATTAAACAAAAGTAAATTGTAAATATTTTTATAAAAAAACAAAATTTAATTAATTAACAATTTATAATAAAAACCAAACAAACCAAATAATATAAATAATTAATTAAAAACATATTATTATTATTTATAAATAAACAACAACTGTAGAAATAACAATAATAGAAATATTAATTAATTTTGAAATAAGGAAGCAGCAGAGCCATAATAATCATAACAATAATAAAAACGAAACAAGGAAAAGACAAAACAAAATAATAAATAATCATAATAATAATAATAATAATAATAAAAATAAAAACATAAATGAAAAAAAAAAAGTTGATTTTATAATAATCATAATCATAACAATAATAATAAATATCTGAAAATACAAAAACATCAAAAAACAATTTCATTAAATGATATTTTTTCTTTGGATCAAATGAGTGCTCAAAATTTACTTGCAGGTGAATTTAAGTATCATTATAGATAATAAATATGTAATTAAATTTATTTAATTACTCACCTAACATCGTCTTATTATAAGTAGCTTTGTTTATGACGGGCAAAATACGGTAACACATCCGCATTCAATAAAGACAAATTTTTCAAAATTTAAAATTATGCTCTACTCTCGCCAAAGTTAAAAATTAATAGAGGAAAGGATTTTAAGCCAATCTTATTTTAAGGAAGTATTTCGACAAATCAATACTATTCGAGGTATTCATGATGTAATTTTTTTTCAAACATTTATTTATAGTTTTTGAGCTTCATTAGCCCATTAGACGCTTCGTTATAACAAATTTTCATAAATGTTTTGGTTGTTCTTACTTGCAAAGACTCATTAATCAATTACAATAAGGAAGTGTTGCATATATTTAACTCTTTTTAAGAAATAACTGTGGGTAAGGTCTACTGATCAACGGATCTACAAGTATAAAAAAAATTTATAGCATTCTTTGTTATAAACATGCTTACGTTTGATTGTTTGCATAGGAAATTGAGCAATTATAGTTATTTATCGTTGCACATACAGGCGTTAAAATTAGCCCAGATTATCAAAAAACATCTTTACTTCTGCTTCTCCTCTTCATAGATCTAGCATTTTCCCAAAGTGTGACTAGGTCTGGTTTTACTTTGTAACTTGTCGAAACTAACATTCCTAATACAAAAAGACTAATGACGATTGTTTATTTGAAAATAAACACATTTTACGTCATCGATGCGTATATTAGCTTAATTCAATGTTTTAACTATTTATTTAGTTAACATTGCATTATTTTGTCATTGATATAAATGTTGGATAAAATGAACTGTCCAACTGGTATTTATTTACAAACCATGGTGAAATGTCGTATTAATGTCAATCAATACGTATTTATACATTTAATTCATAAAACAAAAACATAGTAGCATGCCCTAAAGTTTTTGGTAATTGTTTTTAAGTTAAATTTTAGTCATAGATCTATGAATAAATGCAAATAATACCATTTAGTATTATATGCATTTTACGTATGAAGAACTTCAGTGATTCATAAATTATGACCATGCCAAAGAAAACCAGTTACCACACTAAAAGAATGATCTATCGGAACAGTGACCAAGTGTGGGTTCGAATGCAGGCAGGAGCCAAAAATGGGGCGGTTTGTTGGTCACACTGTGGTCGCTTGGTTAAAAACAAAGCTCCACTAACAATATAATCATAATATAATTGTCACTTTGCGCTAGAAGGCATCTGTGTATTCAGGCGATGGTGTGTTCTAAAAAAGGGTACAGACAACCAAAAGGTCTAGACAAAAGGAACGCGGTTGCAAAATGATCAAAAAATATTAAATATTAAAAAGTTTGTTAATTTTCTCCGGTGTTTTCTTAAGTCTTTAAAACTACCATGGTTAATGAGATAAGAGTAATCTCAACAATTTAAGGGCAAATTGATATTTTGCTTTTATTTTGAATTTTAGATTGTGTGGAAGTAGATTAATCAATATTTTAAAAAAATAATGTTTAAAAGCTCTATTTAACGTACCTCACTTTTGTACATTTTTGTACAAACAAAAAATTACCAACAAATATTCCAGAATATTTTCTGTAAGGATCCTATAGGATAATAATAATAATAACTTCTCATACTCGTTGAATACTACCAACAATATTTATTATTTGTCCGTCGTTTACCATTATTTAATCTGGTTTTGTTCATTCACGAAACGCTTTTTGTACAGTATTAGTCTGTCTATCTATTTCGATGGTTCTTTCTCATTTCTTCGAATCTGTATCTGTATTGCTACAGATAAATAATACACAACTACTGGTTGTAGCTTTGATTTCAACAAAATAACATGACTTATGTTTATAAATATTTTATAATGATCAATTTGCACATGTTTTATACGCAAAACGCGATTAATATTCCATGCAAACTTGAATCATTTTTGAAGCTTTATTAGCTGTAATATAATTTAGATCAAAGCATTTTCAAAATGAACATTAAACTTTAGTTGGCAGTTTGGTTTCAAAGCACGTTAGCATATACAAGTCATGTTATGCCAACAAGTGTTTAACTGAATACATTCCCTCATTAGCTTAAATTCATAAAATTTAATGTTATAATTATCTCAAATTTAGCTTCAAGACCTTGTTCACAATATGTTTATGTAAGTAGGTTTCGTACCACTACAACTTGATTCGTCCATTAAATAAGTGTAAACGTACAGTTTTAAGTCATGCGATTAATTGAATTTATTCTCATATTGTTTGCATTTATGAGTGTTTGCAATTTTTAGAGCATATACAGACGATTTGTGCAATATTAAAGCACAAACATATAATAATAACTAAATGATAGAATCTGCTTGACATTAATTAAATTGCTTATTAATAAATTACTGCTTAAGTTTGTACTCATGGGCAGGTCTAGAGTGAGATTACTGAAGAAGACTACCCCTGGCACCAGCTAGAAGGTGGTGCAAATGTGTTTTGTGATTTGAAGGCAGAGAAGGGGTGCATGATGCCACTTTTGCCCCGGGTAATAGCAAGTGTAAATCAGTCTCTGTGTTAAGTTAATAAGCAAAAACGGTGCTTTAGGGTACACCCGATCTGCAAAATTATCAGATGATAAATTTTACGAAGTATACTTTATAAACTTAAATCATTGACTCTAATGTTCAATTTGAGCTACTCTACCGTTTACAAACATCTAAAAATGTAAGTTTATCTCTAAGAAAAACGTCAACATAATTACAATTTAAAAGTGGAAGTTTGTTTGGATTGGCGGCATTCTGCGCAAAGCTACCAATTACATCTACCACCAAGCCCCGATTTGGAATCCACAAGGGAGTTTAAGACCTAAGAAATATAGACTTAGGAATAAAATGTAAAACAATAGCTGGAAACTGATTTAGGTGGGAGACTTTCACCAAAATAAAGTAATTAAGTGAAATCCATTCTGTATATTATACGGTTGTATGCTTATTTGTATATATATATATATATATATATATATATATATATATATATATATATATATATATATATATATATATATATATATATATATATATATATATATATATATATATATATGTGTGTCTATCTATCGTTATAAACTTTACAAAACCGTATTATATTTAGTTGTATTTGGAAAATATAATATAAAGAGATGAGAGCGTGAGCGTGAGAGGGTGGTTTTCCTCATTGAGATGTCATAATACCAGATTCCCTAATTAATAAACGGCAAGCTTTATGGGCGGGACTAATTATATACTATGTCCAATAGCAACCACAATACAATTCATGTTATATATATTTTATATAATGCTATAGTAGTATTTTAATGTATTTTATAATATATACAGGCTGTTTAATATTATTTACTTAATTGAATCAAATTAGAATTTATGGGCTGCTTATTCAGAGATAACAATTATGATATTAGATTGCGGCATTCATCCTCATCAACTCACCAATTCACTTTTAAATAATTCACTTTCTACAATCCAGATTAAGTAATGAAACATTATTGTTTTAAAAAAGGTAACTTCAGTATTATAGTCTGTGAATGGTTACTCTAACTGATATGTGATGGTGCCAATCAACTCTCAATTAAAACAAAAATTATAGTTCGTAAAATATAGCTTAAAACCAAAATACACTTCGTCTTGTTCAAATACTTCGAGTCTTGGTCTTGCTTATATAGTCTTGATGTTAGTCTTGCTTTCTCTTGCATATCTGATCTGAAAACTTACGTTTTTTATCAATTTTTTTATACATTATCATTAACAAGATTATTATAAGTTATAAAGTATAAATAACTCAAAATTAATAATTAAATCATAAAACACTTCATTTCATTGCAATCATAATAAGGTGCATGGCTGTAACTCTGGAGAGTAGAAAGTTTGTAGTAAGTGCAAATCCTAATACTGTAACTTCCTCATTAAAGAGAATTTCCTAATGCATTTTACTCAATGTGCAACTGACATGTCTTGTTGCATGTTGCATGCGTGCTCTGCCTATTCATGGAAATAACCAAATGTTTATATTTTACGACAATTAGGCATCAATATACACTGTTTTCCAAAAGTCATGGGCTCCAAGTATAACATTTTTAGTTTTATTTGAATTTTATCAAAAGAGCTTGATATGGTAATTTCTAATCATTCTGTATGTATATAACATAGGCTTTAAAAATCAACACTGGTACTACAACCCCTTAATTTATTACTAAATACTGATGAAAATTATAGTAATAATATAATAATAATAGCACAATAGGGGGTTTATTACATTAATAACTGATCTTATTAAAATATTTAATACACAATAAACATTAGGTATATTTAGACTAACACCAAATACTTTAATCAAATAAATTAGTGAATTAAATACCAATAATTTTTTATTAAGGTCGCTTTAAAAAGTGAATTAATATCTTTATAAAAAGGCAGTATAAAAAGGTATTTAAATATTCTTGTATAATATATGAGAGAAAAAATTTTAGCCCTAAATGTTTTATGTTTCAGGTGTTATTGTTTTCAATTCGTGTTAATACGTTTTACACATATTGTTAATGTTCTTATACACTCGGTATAAAACAAAATTTTTAGTTTATGGTCTTTGTTTCAAAAATACAAAGAAGTTTTGGGTCGGGGTTTGCTAAACGAATTAGCTTTTTTTCAGTGAAATATTTTGTTTGGTGGACAGATGAAAATCAATATCAGCATTTCTCACCTTTTTTTCTAATAATTAATCTATGTTATGTATATTCTTTATAGTCTTTATATATAATGTGTCCAATTAAAAACATATAAGAAGAGTTTTATAATTATTAATGATAACTCTAGGATTTTTCTAGTGGTTTTTGTGATTGTATAAAAAACCTCAAAAAACCGACAAAAATTTTTTCTTCGCTATTTATGAGTTTTCTAGGATAATTCAGATCTGTAAAATTCAAAAATAAAATTTATTTTACGATCGGTCGACTAGTTTTTGAGATATTATATGAAATACATCCGCTAAATCGGCTTTTAAATCGAATTTATACAAATATCTCAAGAACTAAGCATCTGATCGGTAAATAGATGTAATTTTTGAAATCTACGGGTCAAGATACACTTATAAACATAATTTTTTTCAAAATCGGATTAAAAAATTTTTTTTCGATTTTTCGAAATTTTGTAAGGGGTACCCCTTTGAAAAAATCGAAAAAATTGGAAAAATTTTTTTACCCCCGATTTGGATGAAATATAAATTGTAGGGTAATTTTGACCCGTAGATTTCAAAAATAACATCTATTTAATGATTGGACAAGTAGTTTTTGAGATATTGCTAAAAATCTGATCCTGAGGCCGATTTATCGGTTGTATTTCATGCAATATCTCGAAAATTAGCGACCGATCGTAAAATAAATATTATTTTTGAATTTTTTAGACATCAATTATATTAGAAACCCCGAACAGCGAACATTTTGAAATTTTCGTCGGTTTTTTAGGGTTAAATAAGATTGTGTTTGAGTAAGAAATTTCAGAAAATTTTAAAAAAATTAGCTTTATGACAAAATTCATAATTTCAAATAATATTGGGATTAAGAAATATTTCATTAATTGGGATTAAAAAGTACATATTTTATTAATACACCAACATACGTATGCGCAAACCGTCAACAAATTAGCAACGAGTAACATCTCCTCAGAGAATCATTACAACTAGCTAATTCATACTGATGATGGCTACTTTATAGTCGAAATACGTATTTATAAAAATACAAAATAATTTGATCTAGGAAATTGGGGCAAAAAATCGAAATTTAAGAAGAGTTTTGTTTAATAAAATTCACAATATTATAAATTTTCCAAAGGTCGAATTTCAACAGGCTTCATGGAATTACTCGTCAATATGGCATCACACTGTATAGTTCAGAGTTTTCCTTTACTGCTCTACACTTTGGCACATTTTATTGCAAAATCCAGTCTAACATTCAGCTAATAATGGTTGTTTGGGTGCACTACGGGGGCACTAAAGTACATTTTTGAAAGAATGACAATGTTTGCATATAATATGCAGGCTGGTCAAAGTCAAGTAAAAACACAACTATTATTCCACAAAATATCTACCAAAATTTCCAAACTGTTCTTACATTCTATGTATAGATTGAAATCATATGATTTAGCTATACCCATGTTATCAATCCAATAGCTTTAATTTGATAGTAAAATTATAGAATAAACAAACACAGACATCCTCTGATCTATTATTATTAAATAGAACAACTATCAAATAATGTAAAATGCATCATCAACCCTCTTTTAATATTATACCTTTTAAATGGGGTGGCTTACTTAATAGAGAGGATATACTACTCACTATTTAAAGGTATTACTCAATATGTATATGTTTATCTGTATGCATGTCATGTCATTCAAATAATGTACTACTAACAACACACACATAAAACGTATCAAAAGTAAATCATTTGATTGTTATATAACTATTAATATCATCACACATATTCTCACTGTATAAATTATATAATAGAATGATTTTTAATACCCTGTGTAGATGTAATAAACAAAATTTTAATCTCATACAAGTCATACAAGTACATGATTCATTAATTATCTCATAAATTATAATTCGAAATTTTTATCTTTATATCACGTGACCTAAAACACTGGTCTGCCATGGTATGACGTCATTTTGGTAAAAATTATTAGTTGTCTTTATCAGTTCAGCTTAAACAGTTATCTTAATTCGTATTTGAAAGTGTTAGGTTATATTTTGTTCTCAATGTGTTATAACACGAAAAGTGTTGGGGGCTAAGAAAAGTGGCGGGTTCTTAAGGAGGGCTTAGCCTTACTTATATGATGTATAGCTTCTATTATTATAATTACTAATATTTTCATTATTTTAGGATTTATTCCTGTATATTTATTTATTTTATATTTATATTTGACGGAACTTAGTGAGGTCTGTGAGGTCTTAGTGAGCCCCACTGGGCCATCAGATGAGCATTATAATGAACTTAATAGTATAAATATTGGAATATATAAAGAAATTACAATAAAGAGGTTTGGTCTATGCTAATTCTAAATGAGAATAGGGTATCACTGATTGTAAGATTTACTACACTACGGAGCTACTATTGCCAATACCAGTGAATATTATAAACAAATTTTTCCCGTTATTCTAGAATGTGTGCCATATCATAATATTAATGGTAAAATTGACTTAATAAGTAGCACAGGGTATAATAATTATCACTAAAGTCAATTCACAATTGTTGTTATCTGCTGTTTTGTATAGCGAGTACAAGAGTAGGTACATTGCTTCTCTATTTAAAAACACACTAATCGTTTAACTTTTTCCATACATATATATTTTTTTACAGATCAATAATAATTAATCCCATTATTTAAATATGTTGTGTTTTTCATTTATTATTATTTAACAATAAAACCGTACATCATCTACCCATCCACATTATGTACAATCTCAATAACTCCCTTAAATTCCCCATTCTCCTGAACACAGTTTTAATAATAATTTTTTGTTGTTGTTGATGCTGCTACAACTGCTCTCTCTATACTATATGATGTGTATTTTTTTTTTAATCAAAATTATTATCATTGTTTGACAAAACAATTGAATATGAAAATGGGAGTTTTTTTTATTAATTAATTAGAAAATTTATTTGACAGATTAATAATATGTTGTTTTATATGATGAAATAAAACTATTGTTTGATTTTTAAATGTATTAAAAAAAATTTATGTGAAATAATATTATATTGTTTACATCTATATACACAAATCACAATATAGCAAGGTTTTCCGTAAAATTACATAAATTATTATAATTTATCCTTTGGTCTTTAATTTCTTGTCGAAATTTGAATGAAAATATCATTAATCTTAACTAATATAAGTAATACATGGTTATATATACATATATACTTGTTAAAAGTAACATTTGGTGAAGTATATTTCCAATTTGATGATTCAATACATCAATATAATTAGATGAAAGCACATAGATAAGTAAAGTATAATGCTTTTAAGTACTTGTAAATGTTACCATTACTTATTATTTATACCACTATTACTTTGAAAACTGTATACCTTCATAAAAAATATTTTATGATCATTATCTTACTGGTAATAATCCTTTCAAAGAACCCTTTTAACTGGAAATCTTGAAAATAGTTTACCTATATAAGTTCTAACTTGATCTAAATCTCATATTACATAAGTTTTGTATGGTTTGCATTTAAAGAATAATTACGTATTTAAATTTATTGAAATATGAAAAAAAAAACAGAACTGAAATCATTATAAAATTATTTGATAAATAAAAGCTTATTCAACAATTTCAGTTCACAATTTAATAGTTCTATAGAACTACCAACTGTTTGCTAGTTTAAGTTTATTAAAATAGAAAACTAATCTTTTTTGAATACAGTCTTAAGATTTGATAAAACACAGAAGGTTCATGTAAAATTTCAATATTTTCGATCTGAATTTTTGGTCAATATTTTCAATAGTATTTATATTTTCATATTAAAAGAATAAAACGATTTATTTATAAGAATAACCTAATGTAAATATTTCATTACAAATGAATTTCATAAAGTTTATAATATCATGATAATAATAAAAACCTGTTTAAAGCTGAAGATACATTAATGTTCAATTATTTTTCTCCAACAAAACTCGCATTTATTTCTTCTATTTTTACAATTAACGACACAACAACTACAAAGTCAATGCATCTCAATAGGATTTGTATCTCATTCTAGAACTACACAATGTTTTAGTTCTCACATTTGACCACATGCGTTTCGTCAAGCCATTAAGCATCTCCTTCCATATTCTCTTTTAGTATGCCAGTAAATTTCCCACAGTTGCATACTAAAATTTTTGCTAAATTTACAAAATATTGAGATATTTTTTCCCTCAAATTTAGATTTCTTTCCCTTCGGATTTGATATTCATATTGTGCATATCAAAATTTCTCTACAGTTGTAAAACTATTTTCCGATTTTAAATTAAATCCTTATATAGAGGTTATGTAGAATTAGACATGAGATATTTACGAATGTATTAGATTAAAAGGAACATACAAAAGGAATTTCATATGTAAAAAATAAAAAAAGGACTTCTCTGATGTTTTATTTAAATCAAGTAACAAACAACAGAAGAACATAAAATAATTCATTAAAATACATAAATAAATTACATTTTTTCATATAAAAAAGTAAAAAAAAAATATATATATATATAATATATATATATATATATATATATATATATATATATATATATATATATATATATATATATATATATATATATATATATATATATATATATATATAATATGCAAACAAACATAAAAGTTTCTTTAAAGCTTAATATTTATATGGTATAATATTATATAGGTACCATTTTGCCGTTTCGTAAGAATATAACAAACAAATAGAAAGAAAGTTTAATTATTATCAAAGCTTTGTTCTTTTAATCCTTATAAAAATTTATGAAGTATGCAGTAAAACATATACGGCAATGATACGACGGCACATAGCTATTTCGAGATATTTTTTTTATGTTTATGATTGTAGTGAAAAAGCATTTATTAAGTAATTGTATATATTTATAAGTCGAAGTTTTGCTTTGAGCTTTTTCCATTTTTTTAGGATTTACTTAAAATAAGCAATTTTCATTTGCTTACTACTCCAACAACATACAAGTGAGCTTGACTTAAGTACGTACTTATCACCAAGAGATATTGATATAAGTACGTACTTAAGTAAAGCTCGATTCTTCAATTTGTAATCTAAGTACGAAGCCTCCTTAGCTCAGAGGCAGAGCACTGGTCTTGTAAACCAGGGGTCGTGAGTTCAATTCTCACAGGGGGCAGATCTTGTTTTTGAAGATTTCAATCGTCAAGTACCGACTGTGATTACAATTTTCCTTTTATTATTAAAATATAATATTACATTTATTACTACTCTATACAGGATCAATTTGAAACGATTTACTTATGTTTAACTCTACTGACTGCCTCGTATGTTATGTTTAACTCTAATTAATTTGTGACCGCAAATTTCACAAATTTTTCACAAATTTTTGAAGCCTTAGCTAAATACGCAGACGGGTCCCATTTGTAAACTATAAACCGAAAGAAAATTAATGGGTCCCGCACTCTACTTAATGCGGGTATTTACCTTAGGCTATCCGTTCATAAAATATAATCTAAAGTAAATAAAGTAATTTCTAGTTAATTTTAAATTTGTTTTCTATTCTCAATCTTGTTTCGTTTAGTGTATTAAATATTTTTTTTTTTTTTTTTTTTATACTGTGTTAACATCATGGTCATTACACAGTGTAAAATATGAAAACTGAAAACTATGATTTATTGAGTCCTGATTAATTATAGTTTATTAATAAGATTAGTCCTTTTTAAATATTTATGTAGGAGTTTGATGTTGTGTTGGTTGTCTCCAAGAATTTGTGGTAAGTTATCAGGAAGATTTATTTCTTTTCTGACTTGTCGGTACTTAATGCAGTATTAAATTTTAAATTTTCAGTCGTTAGCCCCATAGAGAACTGTACTTAAATAACAGCTTTAAAGACATATATGGTACTAGAAGAAACAAATTCAAAGAAATCGGTTTAAAAAAAAACTTTGCCCCCTGTGAGAATCGAACTCACGACCCCTGGTTTACAAGACCAGTGCTCTGCCTCTGAGCTAAGGAGGCTTCTTGAATACAAAACCAAATTATTGGAATGAGTCTTAATAAATTTCAAGGTTGTCATTTACATTTAATTCAGTGACTAATATTAGATAAGATTATCATTATTATGTGGTATTTAGAAAAATTAAATTTTATGATAGAGATATAAAAATGAATTAAGTATTAATTTTATTATATACACCCAAAGACGATTGGTCAAATATATAATAATAGAAATTATTTACATGATTAATTTTAATTACCAAACAATACAGGCGCCCATAGAAACTCATAAGTTCAATTTTAATGTACTTAGAAAACATTAATACATACCCTGACCACCAGATGCTAATAAATGTTCAATGTGATTATATTAAAAGATTCATTAAAATTGAACCGTCCTGTGCGTTTGTATTCTACAAGTATAACAGGTGGTGTATTGTTTTTTTTTTTTTATATATATTTGGAAAGTTTTGAGCCCTTAAATATCCCTACTGAGCCCTAGAAATGGAAATGAGAAAATAGTGCATATACAAAGTAACATGAGACAAACAAATTGTATATATAACATAAAAAATATTGTTTGAAAAAGAAAAAGTGGAAAAGAAAATATACATAATATATATACAACAAACATTTTATGAAAAATAAAAGAAAAGTCTTAGAAAATTATATCTATACTATATATATAAAGTTAGTTGAGTTGTTTTTCACTATTAGTTATATATCTATTAAAGTAAGTATAAAGATTATTATTATTATTATTTAAAAAGGACATTATCATTGTTCTCATTAGAGTGAATATAGTTACTATTGAAATGTTTGAGATGTAATGAAGATAAGTACAAAGGCGATCTTGATGTAAGTTTATTATTGTTAAACGGATAGGCGACTTTTACTAATATGCTATAATAGACTATAAAGAAATTACAATTCATATTAAAATTATGGCAGTATAAAATTCCAAAATTCGCATGTTTATCACATAATGTTTCACTAATGTAATTGTCAATCAGTAATTTTAACTAGCTCAATAGTGTTGCTTCTATAGTTTTTATGTTAAAAAATCGTAGCATATATTATAATTATGTTTCTACAGGAATTTATTGAAACATAAAAATAAATTTATTTGTTTTACGATGTGAACGCTAAGGATCATTGAGAAGTATTGATTAAATTTATATTTTAGCTAGCGTTCGAAGAGTAGCGATTATGGAGAAGCAATAAAATGTTTTATATGATAATATTTTTGCCAAACAGAGTTTTCTTATACAGTATCTACCTAGGAAACTTTTATGTGTTGCAATTTTTGTACCGGTGAATATGTAAGCAAAATTATATAGTCTAGCTATAGGCCAAGAGGCCAATGTAACCAAAGGTCTCACTGATCGGTTTAAAACTAACTCTATACTATCTTTTCAATAAAGTTAAATTTTATTTACCAATCAGATGCCTTTTATGAAGGTGACCCCTTCGCTTACTATTCCCATAACACACAAGTTAAAGTGAAATTTGGATAGCTACATACTTAAGTAAAGTTCGGTTTCTCAATTTCTAGTGACAAAATAAGCCTCCTTAGCTCAGAGGCAGAGCACTGGTCTTGTAAACCAGGGGTCGTGAGTTCAATTCTCACAGGAGGTAGAATCTTTTTTTGACGATTTCTTTCAATCACCTAATATCGTCTCTGGTTGCCATTTAGGTACACATTTTATATAAATATAACAACACCTTTGTTATGTTGAAAATGAATTAAAAAAAGAAAAACGACAAATTAGCACACAAAAATCTACACATAAATTATTGACACCTATGAAACTTAAAATATTAAGCATATTATCCGTAGTAAAATAATTTAAATATAAAATATTTATTTTTAAAGGATAAAGATTTATTAAATTACACTCAAAAATTGATCTGCACTATATTTATCATAAAATATAATTTTAATCCTCCAGCAAATAATTTTACATATGCCCATATATATAAATGATTAGTAGTAAGTAATTATTTTAAACTTTTTAGAGCAATTAAATCGCAATATAAAAATAGTTAAATAGATGGAGGTTAACAAAACTTTGTACTTTGGAGTAATATAATGTGTCGGAGAAGTAGTAAATAACAAGAATTGATATCATAATATATTATAAAGAACAACTTACTTCAGAGAAGCGTGTATTAATAAAACACCATAGAAAGATGATTATTAATATTAAACTTATGCAGTAAATGTTAGTTCTGCATAACATATATATATAAACTTACATTCATACATAGGATATGATATGTATAACGTTTTAATTATATGCAGTTTTACATATAGTATTACATATATAAACATTGTATTGTTCAAATGAATTTGAGTGTATTAGGCATTACGCACTAATGCCTATTTCTTCACTTCTTAATAGTAGAAAGATATTACACGAGTAGTACAATTTTAACACATACACTTGATGATAATATTTTAAGTTATTAATGTTGAACAAAAAAATAACAACAAACATGAAACATAATAATTATAACATCATGATGTTAAAGCTGCAGTACAACAAATAGTAGTTACAATATTACCAAGATAAAACATAACAAAATAGTTATATACATGTGTTTCAAATAGCTGAAGCTACTTCGTTACTTCGGGAAAATGGAATTGTTGTACTTCTAGGAGTACATAATGGATCGATTCTACTTTTTATCATTTCTTAGTTCATCAATTCAAATTGACGCATTGTTCATCAGGTAAATTAGTGAAGAAGCAAGAAATTAAAGTGTCTGAACACTCACATTTGAGTCATGTGTTTCGTAAAGTTGTTCAGTCAAGTACGTTAGTAAAATTCTATAATCTTCTCTTTTTTTTTGTGCAAATAGTACCTCCGTCACTCTTCAAAACAGTATACAAAACAGTGAATCGGTTAACTTTCAGTTGTTTTCCCATATACACTGGTTTTTAACAGTATAATTTTATTCATAAAATATAAAATTAGGAAAAATATTTTTATTTCGTGCAAGAAGTATGTTTTTATACTCGAGATATATGCCAGAGTATATTAATTTGAGTTTAAAGTTTGTACCGTTACAAAATATTGAATCCCCAAATGAATTTTTGTCCTTTCCGCTTGTCCGTTCGTCACCAAAATAACCAGATAGCAAGTTGAATTTCGGTGACGTCATGACACCCATTATGCCATAAGCTATTATCTTACTATGCGAAAATCAATTCATCAACACTAACAGTATTCATCGAAAACCTAGAAAAATAACTCAACACTAACAAACTTATAGCAACTATTAATGGGTTAACCTTCAGATAATCGACCGGATAACACACAAGCTCTGAAGAAAATTAACGCTGCTATCTACAATCATTGCAATAGAAAAGATAATTTTAAGATTTTGACATATTACGGAGAAATATCAGATAAAGTTCCTAGTGTATTACGAAAACAAGCAACAAATATCGCATTTATGCCTACTACCAAATTAGGTAATATAATATTAAATAAAAAAAAATTAGGGGTCTTTAAATTAACTTCTAAAAGAATCAAATTGGGTCTACTTGGGGTTAAACGGGAAGATGCTTGGACACAAGAAAAATAGAACATTGACACTCACTAAGGAAAACAAATTCCGACTCCATATTCGTGAATCATTTGTTGAATGAATTGCACATACCTTCATTTAAAATAAGGCATTCAACTTGTACATACTAAAAGTTATGGAACTAATTATATACAAATACAATCAATATTCCCCCGATATCGTCGATATAACTTAAGAAACACTCTATATAAACACTCCTTTTACGTGCATACATATAAATTATAATATGTTAAAAAGTTGAAGGTGTTTTTATCTATTCAGTTTAACTATTCTACCAAAATGTTTGAGATGAGGAATGGAAAGAAGAAACAAACAAACAAACAAACACAAAAAAAAGGTAAAATAAATATAAGCATCACAGATTATTATAAGCTTTCTGTGTGATGATAATATATTCCTCATATGTGTTTAAAGATAACACTCATATCATTATTATCTCATAGTTATACTTGTTTGTATTATTATTTTTGCTCTTAAGGCTTTTATTTAGTCCAGTAAAATAATACCAAAAAAAAAAAAAACGCAAAGTTCTGAAAAAAAACAAACTAAATCAATGTTTCTTTATTTTGGTTCAACGAAAATATACTAAAATTGTCCATTATGGATGTTTTCAAATTTGTTAAATACTTGATAATACTCCATATTTTATTGATTTGATAAATACTATGATAATATTATGATATTCTTATTACATATTATATTTAAATTTAATAAATTTATTTAAAATAAGTCAAAATAACATCTAACAATGTTAATAGTTTAAATAATCGGAATATGAATGAGTAAACAATACTTAAACTATTTTTAATCTCTATATCTATTTTCGTTTTTGAATTATCTTGATGACGGACAAACGAAAATGGACTTTTATGATATAAGTAAATGGTTTCATCCTTGCATTGAATACAAAAAAGTATTTTCTTTCTTATAAAGGTTAACTAACTGTTCATTGAAGATTGTTATTTTATAAAATTTACTATTTAGTCAATTTTGCAGAAAATTCTTTTGCACAGCACGTCAGTATAATATATAATTTTGAAGATATGAAAACTATTAAAAGTAGATTTGTAAAAAAGCAAAAGAAAAAAGATAACTGATAAAGCTCAGTCAATTTTTCAAGATTAGGATTTGTTCGCATTGTAGAATTTTGAAAATTAAAATTTTCTTTACGATATTTATCAATATATATCCACCAAGCCAATATGGGCAATACTTTTTCACGTAATTGGAAAATTAAAAAGTTCTCATTGATTATACCTTACATCCCTACCCTCCTTTTTCAATTTTCTAAAAATCTGAATACAATAGTCATTCCCTTCTTTTACAATATTTACACCTTAAAAACTATTTCGTTTAGTATCCAAAGTTTTGTGTCCAAACTTAGCAAAAAGTAAATAATTAAATGGCCTCAATTTGTATCAAAACAATAATCTACAATATATCTTAGTGAAAAAAAAACTGATTTTCGTTACATTGGACCTTTAATAGCTTTTAATAACGCCATTTTGTTAATTTGATTATGGATTATAACAAAATTCCATAGAATTTGCTATATTTTCATAAGAAGTACAGCGTTAAAGAATCTTTTACACAATAAAATGTGCGATTTTACTGAGCTATTTAAATTTTTTTTTTTCAAACATTGTCTGGTGTTTATCAGAGTGGAAAATCATTTTTGATTTGTCATTTAAGAAATATTTAATTTTTTTTTATTGATTTATAATTGATATACAGAAATTTTTAAAAATGAAAAATATTTTTTGTCAATTACTTCAATATCTGCACACGGTCTCTTCAAGTGTTTATTTTTTATTGTATGTTGATTAAAAATTCTGTTTATCATTGTTTTAATTTTTAACTTAAATTTACATTTGAAAATAGCAATATTTTTTTATTTGAATATTTATGTAAAATTTTTGGTGATGTTTGAAAATTAATTATTTACTTTAAATTCTCTATTCAAAAAATAATTGTTATTCCTTTCAAATTCAGAAATTGTCCTTCGATTGATGTGGTTGCTATTTAATAAAATTAATCTTTTATATAGAGTGGCACAATTTTAGGTGCGGCATAAATTTGAAATCTTAAAATTTTCGAAAACAAAAAATGCCAAGAAGAAATAAAATTTAAAGTTTTGTTATGAATATTTCAGATATATTTTATTATTAATTAAAAATAAGTAATCAAATTTAAACACAAAAAAGATTCATACAAATTTTTACCGAATATAACAGGTTATAGGTTTATGTTTATTTTGAATCCTCTTTTTTTTTGTTCTGTATTCAACGAAATTCACGGTTTTTATACTTAGAAATTTTATCACTAAACAAAATTCTCCGTGTAGATGCTACAAAATACAACAAAACAAGAAGAAAAGTGTGTTTAATTAACAAAAGATTATTATTATAAATCTTTACTGTACAAACGATATTAGGACGATATACACCACGTATAAATATGGTTAAAATGTTCATAATGTATTCCTCCTTGAAGATATGCAATGGGAAAAACCAAGGGGAATAATATAAACGCGAAAAATAATAACATATACAGACAATAGTTGACACAGGGTGCGCGTCGCGACGCTTATATTATAATAGCACCGCCTCTTCAACCAATCAAATCATATTTAGGGCGGTCGTTATTGGGTAGTAAGGACGCGTTGCATGCTTTTAACTGTCAGTTGTTAGATGAATTTAAAAATAATCACTTGTTTTTCCTTTTTTTTTAAATTTATTATTAAATCAAGTCTTATAATGTGTACTTTTTATAACGAAGTAGATCAGTGAAGTTGTCTAAGTGTTTTTCATTTATTTTTCTTGGTGACTTTATTTGATTTGATTTTATATTATTAAACCAATGGCTGGACCATTTTTATCACCATTACCCGGTGATTTATTAACGGAATATATGTTTGGACGACGTCGTCAACGTCGTAATCGTACCACATTTACACCACAACAATTACAAGAATTGGAATCGTTATTTCAAAAAACACATTATCCTGATGTATTTTTACGTGAAGAAGTTGCGTTACGCATTAGTTTGTCAGAAGCACGTGTTCAAGTATGTATATTTTTTTATCTTAACTAATACCATTATGACGTGTATTTAGCGAAAAATATAAATAATATAATTAGATATAATATAGTTAAATTAACATCACTTTGCTTATAATAAATATTTCCATTTTACTCAAACTAATTGAGATATTCCATATTTTTTATTACGACATATTTAAATCCAAAAATTAAACGCATATTTTTCCATAGCGTAATCTAAATAATTCGTTGTAAGTAATATTAACCGAGAAATTTTAAATTTTTTGCTCAAACTTGAGAAATGTCGGTTGAAGTTCAATTTCAACACTGCGCTGTGGTCACATCTAAGCGTTGCTAAGAAAAATTTTTAATTTTATGTTTAAACATCTCAAAATTGCTCATTGCAACCAGTCAAACAAACCCAGCTTTAATAAAATTTCAAGTTGATCCTATATTTTGTTCGGGATTAAACTTCGCCTAACATTTGAATATCACCCAAATTTGTTTAAAATAATAATTCTTCCTTGGCTATCTCAAAACGTAAATTAATCATTTTTGTTAGGAAAGCAAATTTTTCGAGAAAATCAAAAATTTTAGTTTCTTTATTCTTGCTTTGTAAATTGGCAGTTTCTAGTTATTTTCCAACCCTTCAACCAATTTTTATTTAAATATACATTTTCTGATTAATCATCAGATTCTTCTAACAATATATATAATAAAAAACTTGCCAAAAGCTTCACAGGCAAATATAAGTACCTATATTTTATGAGAACTTTTAAAACTACTTTTAAGTCGATTAAAAATAGATGTTCGCCACTTTTAAGATTGTGAGAGAATCACAAATTTTACGGGGTCCAAACAGAAAAACGGTAAAAATCCACTTTTAAGTATTTTCGTTGAGAAAAAAGCTGTTATACTTATCATAATTAAGCCGTAAAAAAAATTTTAAAAGAATATTTATTTATGACATGGTTATGCAGTCACCGAAATTATTTCATATAGACAAAACGCGCTTAATTTATAGGTTTCAAAAAAAAAATTTAACCACTTCCCAGGAAATACAAAAATGCCAAATTTCAATTAGGCTTTGTTATTATGTCACGATATGACCTTATTTTGAAGATTTCCACTTATAAAATAACGCGTAATGTGTTTAACCAGAAATAATTGAATAGTAGTTTTATTATTTTCAATAAAGTAAAAAATTTTCAAAGCGCTAATCTTTTAACAAAATAATTTATGATATAAAATATATGTCAGACTTATAATTTAATTTTTTATATGACCTAGTGGGTGTATTTTAGAAAATTTTAATCTTTTTTTTTATCAAACATTTCCTATAAAAAAGTTGTTTAATAAATATTCAGACACCACAATTTTTTCAAACGGACTTTTTTTAAATAAACTACCCATTTGATTCCATTCTACCGAAATTTAAAATAACTAGTAGCTGGTAATTTAAGCATTTTATCGCAAAATAGTAAAAAATACGAAATATTTTTTGAGGGCTCCTTCAATGTCTAGGCGAACCTTATACAAAGCAAATATCTTCAAATTTGACTTAGTGATTTTGACAATATAAAAGCTCTTGCAGTTATGACGAGAGCAAGATAAAAAATGGAATAAAATTTAAAACTCTCCTAAAAATTAATGGAGATAATGATTAAGTCGAATTGTTGAGAAAATTAAAACAATAGCCCTTTGGATCGACAAAAGACAAAACGAAAGATAAAAGCGTAATGCTATTACAAAAACTAGCATGTAACCCCGTTTCGTGATATCAAAAGTTCGTTATGGTATGAATGAACATTTGAAGCTTTTTTAAGACACCAAATGAGTTTTAATATCAACAGTCTTTAAACGAAGAACTTATTGGTCCATTAACATTCGATGAACAAATATCAATTAATTTTTGTTTAAATATCTTGAATTTAAATAACGCATACAATATAAATATGCCATACAAGAACGGGATTCATAAATTTTGGGCCATAAAGCGGTAAGGGATCCCAAAGATCTACTACTTAAGAAAGATTCTACGTACAGCCACATTTTATTCCCTTAAAGATTGAGACATAAACAATTTGTAAGTTTTTTCCACCTCTTTTGGAAACATTCAGTTGCAAATAACATAGATACAAATATGCACTAATTTTCCAGACTTAGAGTTGAATGTCATCCACAGCTTGTTAAAACTATTTAGCGTCCTAGAAAGCCAAACTTGTGGAAGCTTTGGTGTCTCTTGTGAAAATCCGACAGTGTTCTTATAATTAATTAAATGATTTATCAACGTATAATCTTCCAGTATAAAACAATAGATTCGCTGTTTGAAATAATCAATTTAGGTCAGTCAATTTTCATGTTTTTTTTTTCAGGAAAGTTGCGGTATGCCACTAATTTAAATTGTTTTAATGCTTTAAGCAAACATGTTTCCTATTAGTCTCGAATTAAAGTAATATATTGTCTATTATAAAAATAATATGACGCTTATAGCTTATAAAGATGAATTTTTTGGAACGAATTCAATAAATTTGTACAAAACTATATTATTAAAGAAATATAACAAGTTGTTAAAAAACAAAAAATTAATTACGATGCCAAACCAATAAAAACAAAAATCTTAATAAAATTAATATAACGTAGTAAATAAATAAATAAAAAAAATCTTTGTGCCAAAATTCAAATACCAAAAATAATAATCACAATTCATTAAATAAAAAAATTTATCAATTATAGGTATTTAAAATTACAATTTCATTTACGATTTTATTTAAAGTTAATTAAATTTGTTCTTATCAAACAACGTTTAACAATTTCACAATAAACCTCCAAATGAGGTGTTCTTGATAATATACCAACAACTTATAATTAAAAATGTTAAAATTTTTGCTTATCGGCCAAAATGACATTTTTCCTTTCTGAAATAGATCCAAAAAAATTACAAGACCATGCAATATTAATGCAATCTCCCTAAAACAACTAATAATAATAATAAAAATTGTTCGCAAAAAAAAAGAATCGGTAGGTAGGTAAAACAATAGAATCGGTATGTGATTTTCACACAATTTCTTATAAATCTAACACCCGTAACCAAAATTGTCCGAAATTTTATAACCATAACATTATTGAAGAGTCTTATGATTTCAGTAATATTGTCTTATTTCTAATTATAAAAAAATATTTATAATGGACTTCCACAATTAACGCTTGATACCATTAATAATTGAATTAATAGTGATTGAATGCTACAGTGCGAATTCACAAAATTTTTACATTTTTCATTTTAAATAATTACAGGTATGGTTTCAAAATCGTCGTGCTAAATGGCGTAAACAAGCTCGTCTTCAATTACTTCAAGATGCATGGCGTATGCGTTGTCTAGGCTTAGCTGCACCACCATTACTTTTGTCTGGTGGCCGAGGTGGTACACCAGATTCAGCTCAACAATCCCTATCAACACCATCAAATGGTGCAAATAACTCGAATCATGTAGAATCTTCAACTCGTAGTGGCAGTGTATCTCCAATCACAACATCCAGCAGCAATGGCACAACATACTCACTGTCAACATCATCAACGAATCCTCACCATCATCACCATCACCATCATCATCAAGCTCCACCACCATCATCTGGTGATTGCGGTTGTGGATCACCACCAATAACGTCCAATAATAATGACGATAGTAGTCATGTAACTGATTTATCAATTCATCGACATCATTATACACCGTCTGGACGGAATTCTGCATCACCGCCGATTTCTGATTCACCAGTAAGCTCGCCAGAAATTGATCCCGGTGATCAAACACAAAATTTGCCATTAATGATGACCACAGCTTCATCACAATCATCGCCACCCATACAGCAACAATCGTCATTAATTAATAATAATTTAACACCACGCCAACAAATTTTCCATTCAAAGGAAAATAGTAATAATATGATACTTAATGACTGAAATAATTACTTTTTACTTGATGGGAAATTGACATGAATGAATCACAGAAAATGTTTTTGAATTTCCAGCCCACAGCTTTGACCTTAGAAAGTCAAAATAGTGTCAGCATAACTTTATTTGAAAACATTTATAATGGGCCCAAAAACAATGAAAAATAAAAAATTTAGTTTTAGTGTACTTCCTAAATTTGAAATCTTTTGGAACGACCTTTGAATCATATTTCTTTGATTTGAAGTCTTAAGCCAATATTTCTAATAAAAGTACCAATTTTTCCAGTATGCATATTACTTTAGGTTTGAATTTTCGAGTACCATCATACTTTATAAGATACATGAACCAAATTTACGACTACATCAAAAGAAAGTTTGCGACGAGTGGAATAAAATTATCCAGCGGACAAGAGCTAAGGTATCTCTACTTTTAGATCTACAGTAATACTACACACAAATCAAAAATTGTCAATGTATTCGATCTATACGATCTCTATAACAGGCGGCTCTCTATCTATTATGTTATTTACTTTACCAATTTAAGAACTATTCCTGGATTAAATAACAAATACAAAAAAGGTTTGCTTCTGAAATATAAGCGTTTCTTTATCAATTGTGTAAATATTTAATTAAATTTCTGTTTTTAGTCAATAATAAATATGTACTACATTTGTATAAAATTTTAATTTTAAGAATATTTATTTATTTCATAATCGAAACAATTTTAAAAACCTATAAATGTTTTAAAGAATAATGAATATTAAATAATTAGAAATAATACCTTAATAAAAAAAACAATTTATTTAATAAAAAAATAAAAATAATTTAGTAAAATTTATATCACTGTTTTATTTTATCAATTAATTATAATTTGATAAAAAAAAGATCAACAGCCGCATGTAGCTAGAAATTGCGGGTTTATTTAGAATTTTATATAACAATATTTTTTAATTCTAAATTCATAATCCTTGAAGTTCAAAACCCCAATTGAGAAGTTTTTAGACTTTTCTGACAGAATCCAAAAAAATTGAATAATTGGATTGAAGCTCCCGAAAAATATTTGTGCACTATTTTCCCCAATTACACGCATCTCACAGAATTTTCTTGTACTGTCCTTAAAATATTGCCCACTTCCCACTTCCAAGTTTTTTCTATTCGGCTTGCTGTGATATTTCT
The DNA here is from genome assembly GCA_020423425.1 of Chrysopa pallens. Taxonomy (NCBI): domain Eukaryota; kingdom Metazoa; phylum Arthropoda; class Insecta; order Neuroptera; family Chrysopidae; genus Chrysopa; species Chrysopa pallens. Next base: position 65,615,554 of record CM035594.1, read on the forward strand.
TACCAAACTTATATAATGACATTACATTTTCTCATCAAAACGTAGGTATTATGAAAGAATATCTACTATCAAACAATGTGTTAAATCTTCGTTGTATCCAAATTTCTGGAAAGAAAATTATTTTTCGAAATTACATTACCGAGAAATTCCGAATAGTAAGTAACATATTTCAAAGAACTATATAAATTTCAATTAAAATCGATAGATAATTTTTTTATGTTATGGAAGAGTTAGATAAACGTTTATCAAAAACATGGATTAGGCCTAACGAAATGGAAACCTTTTTTTTCTTTTAATCCTACATTCCAAAATTAATAGAATTTTTTATTGAATTTTTTGTCTGCATTATATATTTAATGTGTATCAGAAAGGGTACATGAATAAATCTTAAGAAGACCATGGCCCCAAGACTATAATTTAATGTTGTTTATTCTCATACGTAAATGACTATAATTTTGTGTAGGCTCTAAACAATAGAATTATAAATATATATAATTTATTTAATCTAATCAACCATTGATAAATATCAAAACAAAAACAAAAAATTGTTTTATTCATATTGTATATTTACATTTTTCAAAAAAAAAAAAAACAAAGTTATCATTCGACAAACAGTCGTGACAACACCTTTCTTATATTCACTTCATGGCGAAGACAAACCATAACACAAATTTTTGTGTGGGCGAGATACGTATCTTTTAAAATCAAACACAACAAAAATCAACATTGGTTGTTATAAGTGACAATGAACTTGAAAATACAACAACAGCCAGTATAAAAATATTTACATAACTGCTAAAATATTATTTATTATTTCATAATTTTGTTGATTAAAAAATATATTGCTTACAACAATTGTTTTGGAAATAATCAAAACAACAATTGTTTTCGAAAATATTTGATTAATTATAGTGATTTGGATTTCTTTGAAAATTTATGGTAAGTGTAATTTGTTTAATTTTTTCACCATGGTTTAAAAAAAATTTATTTACACCTTCTTCTTACGTATTGGAATTTTAAACCATTTCTAAATGCACTTTTCCGTTTTAACAAAAAGTTATGTGTATAATTTCATTTCTCAATAGTTTGACCGTATATCACCACATAGTATAAAAAAAATTGCTTTCTCTGTTCCTATATCCGTATGTATGCGTAAATCTTTAAAACTACGCAACGGATTTTGATTTTTTAATAGATAGAGTGATTGAAGAGGAAGGTTTATATGTATAATAACATCCATTAAATAGTGGAGAAATACTGTTCTTTTTGAGGTTTATAATGTGATGTAGTAAAAAATTTCATTTTTTCCGCTTACATTGCAACCCGTACTAAAAATTAAAATAAAAAATTGAAAGCAAGTTATATAGTATTTTTTATTTCAATTCACTTCTACTACAACCTTCTAAATTTTCTACTAATCCTCCTAAAACACTCTGTATAATTACAGATTTATCAATTTTACTAAAAAAACGTATAAATTAACAATGTATACAAAAACCGCAAATGCGATAATAATTGGCCTTCAATTTTTTTCTCATGGTTGTTAACATAGGTAACACATGTTTTATTCAAGCACGTGAAAAATAGTAATAACAACGATTACAAACTAATCGCTATTATTATAAGCAGTAAATGACTTTTCTTATAGCCGACTGAGTATTTCTAATAAATCAGATCTATAAATAATTAATTTTTTTTTTTCGATTTTTATGTTTTCTTAAACTTTTGTTCTGACTATCACAAAACATTTAATTACCCGTCTTAAATTTTCACATTTTCCTCTCTGCCTCCAAAAAAAGTTTCAAAATCTTGGTTTTATACATAAAATATACTAATTTTAAAAGTGACTGCAATATATATATATATATAACATGGATTGCAATGATAAAAAGTGTTACAATTGTATATTTTAAAAATTCCAAAACTACAAATAAATGTATTTAGAATATTATTTACTTAATTAACCTTTTTTTTATATTAATTCTAACAGTACAGTGCTTACATTATATAAACTGTTACGTAATAAAATATACGAAATTGTATAGTAAACTACATATTAAGTTTTGTAAATGACATTAATAATTGGTACTACTTATCTTTTTTAATAACTAATAATAATAGTTGACGTAATATGCTTAATGATTATAGGAACGTAGTTCTTTTAGGGAGGTTAAAGTAAGTGAAATGGCAGAAAAAGTAATTACGTAAAGTAACTATCATTTAAATAGTTTTTTCTTATTTAAACTAATTAATATTACTAATGACTATTAGTAATATTAATATGACTATTTTATATTCAATTTTTAATAAATGGGAATTCCCCGTCCGCACTAATTTTTTTATTTTAAAACGATTATCTATTAAAACCAATATGCATTTTGTACCAAATGTTACTAGTTTGATTCTTCTACCGATGGATAAAATAAGAAACTTTTCTTTTAGAAAAAATATGTTTTTTATAAAATCAATGGCAATGTAATAATTCTATTTTATAAATGTTTTAATATATAGAAATAATAATTTAGTATGTTATTAATACTTTACCGATAATGATTAAGTAATATTTAATAGAAAACGTCACCAATATTTCCAAACCCAAGTCAACTTCAAATAACGTCATTAATAAATTTAGAATTTATTCCCAAATAGAAGCGGAATTCTGATTAAAAATTATGGTTACGTTTTTACTTATTTCAAAAGTTGTTGAGATAATAATGCAAGGGTTGCAAAAATCCTCCCAATTTCTGAATGTAAATATCGATGCTATTTTATTTAAGATTAGATCTTTATAACACTTTAAGAAGGTCATTTATTGATGCTTACATAAAATATTATTTAATAAGATTTATTTAATGTAATATAACAATAATTACTAAATGTTCCAAATATGAATGTTTTTATATTCATTTTAATTTCATTCATCTGATTCATTTTTATCCATTTAACTATTGAGTTAAAATTGAAAAGGACAAAAGACTTTCTAGAAGATGTATAAAAGAGTTTTTGGAATTGTACTTAGTATAAAAAGGATTTTGACGGAATTTTGTTTAAACATTAAACAGTCTTTATCTCACGAAAAAAGAGCAATTATATTTTACAAATCTTTAAAAATAAGAAAGATAAAAAATCATGCATGGAAAGTGATAAATTATTTTAAAAAATTCAAAATTTTGAATAGGATTCAATAGGAAATCATTTCCTTAGAATCTTATTCAATCCTATATTCAAATTTTGAACAGGGTTTATTAGAATTCAATAGAAAATTATATTTCCTTTTCAATCCTTTTTATTGATTTCATATTCGTTCCTATTCAATTTCAATAGGATTGAATAGGACTTTTTTATTAGAACTACTAAAAACGAAACTATAAAGTACTTCGGGTAGAAAACTTTTATAATGTAAACTTATTGAAAGCCTTCAGTAATAGAATCGTTAAAAGGTCAGATCAAAATAATTTTTATTTTTATTTTTCCTACATTCCCGGAAACATTTTTATTAAGATTTTAAAGGGACGAAGTAAAAATTACGTTTTCGTTTTTTGTAGATGAAAAACTTACAATATAAAAAAAATTTCCGGTTAAAAAAAAGATAGAAAAACAATAACAACATATTAAATTTTTTGAGAACCAAATATTTGCTGTCTAATTTTCTATTATTAGCTGAGACCAGAAATATTTTGTTGATACACTCTGTATATACAATTGCTTCTTTAATTTATGTATGTATTTTAGGTATATAATAGTTTAATTAAATTCATTAGTTTTATTTGATATTAGTTGCCTATACATACATTTCTTTTCCTTATTATCATATTTTAACATTTCAAATAACTATTGATGATTGTTTTTCAATGATGAAAATACAATTATTTATTTGTTAATGCAGTGTGAATAAAAAGTGAACGAAGCTAACAAAATTTAAGATTCGAATTATACCAAAACATTATTGTTTATAAAGATAACATTAATATGAAATCGTAATAAAATTTTATTATAATTAATGCATATATGTAAGGAAAAAGTGAAGTGACTAAACTAGCTATATATGCTAGGCTATATTCTCTAACAACCTAAAAGGTAAATTAATTATTTATTAATTTATTAATTATTCGTTTCGAAACTTACTATCTACAGTTTTTGGTATCGAAAGAGACCACTCAAGGGAGTGAAACAAAAAAAAAATGATTAAAAAACACGACTGAGTAATTTGTATATACAGTTTAACTTATAAAAAATTTTTTTTATATTTTTTACTTCATTTTATATTAAGACATTTAGTGATAATCAATTTCAATTTTTTGACCCAATTTCCTAGATCAAATTATTTTGTATTTTTATAAATACGTATTTCGAATTACAAAGTAGTCATCATCAGTAATGAATTAGCTAGTTGTAATGATTCTCTGACGAGATGTTACTCGTTGCTAATTTGTTGACGGTTTGCACAGTTTGACTACATTAGCAACGAGTAATATCTCCTCAAAGAATCATTACAACTATCTAATTCATACTGATGATGACTACTTTGTAGTCGAAATACGCATTTATAAAATACAAAATAATTTGATCTAGGAAATTGGGGCAAATTATCGAAATTTATTCGAAAAAAATCCTAGAGTTCTCATTAATAATTATAATAAAAAAAAAATAGAAGAGTTTGCAACGTAAACTAACTTTTTCATCCGCAGATATCGAGAAATTTTGAATTTCATGGATTCTAATTTAAATTCGATGAGATGAAATTTTTTACACAAGTTTTCTACATATGCTGTTATTTCATTTTCCAAAATGTCGATTTGTCTACGCAAGCGTAAGTGAAAAAATTTTATATTGTCAGAAATTTTGATAAATGCAATTTAGAAAAATTCGAGTTCGGAACTACCACCAATATTTATATATTGGGGGCTAAAAATAGAGTTAATAAGGACATTTTATGGATTTCGGATATATTTTTCGGAGATACATCTTGTGCAATTTTTTGAGTGTGTCTCAATTTTTCTAAATGGCTTTTAAATTATTTTAATTTAATTTTTTTTTAACACGTACAAAAACATATTTTGTACCGTACTTAATTAATTATCCGCTGTTAATAAGCGTAATTCAATTTAGGCTAAAGAATATGACTCCTTATATACAGCACACCCCTTTAAGTGAGAAGTGTGCTTCTAACAAGCTGTTAATTTAAATTACATGTAAAATACATTGTATTTCTTTTAATTTTTTCGCAGGAATAACTCATAAAATACTTATCCAAATGTTATAAAATTTGGTATGTACAATATTGACATGAAAACCAAAGGACTTGTCGAAGAGTTTTTCTTGAAAAAAATTTCTAAGCTAAAAATCAAAATTCGATTTTACATTTAGGAATGTTTTTTCAAGAAAACTCCGTTTACATGTCAATATTGTGCATACCAATTTTCAAAACTTTTGGATAAGTATTTTTGGAGTTACTTATGCGCGAAAATTAAAAGATTTTATATAATGAAGAGCGCTTCGGTATTATATTTTAATCCCCCTTAAGGTGACCTGAGTCATAATGTATTGAATTATTATTATTTTTTGAATTTTTCACAGCGAATTTAATAATGATCAATGGAAATGTAATAAATCCACCAAAACGTGTGTCCGTTTATTAGATGGTATAAAAAAGAATATAAACTATGAAACATCTCCAAACTATCTATCAGAGGATACATGCCGTTTAGTATGTGCAGAAGGATCGTTATGGCCAAAAATTAATGGTGCAATAAAAATATCACCAAATATAACAACAATACATCCATCAAAAATTGTATTAAATTTTCAAAATGAAGACGACAGTACGCCTGAAATGCAACAATATTTGGTTGATATTAAAGACATATTTATTACAAAATTATATACGTATTGTGGTCATCCGTGTAAAAATGTGAATGGAAAACGATTAACAATAAATGTTCAAGTAAATTCAACTGATTTGTCATTATCGTGGAAGACAAATGAAGCATATGCTTTAAAAATATTAACTACTGGTAAGTAGAGCTATTTACGTAAATTAATAAGACTTTTCAAATCTCTACAAAAATATCGATATAATATGGGAATAAAAAATTTAATACAAATTATTAACTCGGATAACGAAATACTTGACATTATAAGGGTGGTTCGACTAACTCTAGGCGACTAAGCGTACGATCCTACAAATTCAAACTCACGAATTCTAACAGTGATTCATTAACAATTAGTTTTTCATTTACAAGAACAAATATTTAATAATTGGTGTGAATTTTATTTTAGATGAACAATTTGAGAGTAAAATCGAAGTATCAATAAATGCTGAGACTGTTTTTGGAGTACGACATGCTTTGGAAACATTATCACAATTGTTCTCATCATATGAAATAATTGATGAAGATACTAAGGAAATGGTTCATGTTTTGGTGATGATTTCTAGCGCACAAATTTCCGATCAACCTGTGTATAAACATCGTGGATTATTATTGGATACAGCCCGAAATTTTATGCCAATTGATACAATTAAACGGCAAATAATAGCAATGGGTACATCAAAATTAAATGTACTTCATTGGCATATCACCGATTCTCATAGTTTTCCATTAGAAATACCGAGTGTTCCACAATTTACTCAGTAATACAAAATACGTTACACACATTACATAGTTTGAAAACAATTGAAAAACGTAAATACTTCAGTGTAATATTAATTAAAATTGACATTAATGATGAAACTTTTTAGTTGGAATTTTTATTTTTTAAGTCAAATCTTTTGACGAGATTCTTAATCGTTAATCAATTATTTTCAGACTTCTTGATGTCATTAAAAATGAAATAGCGATTATGATAAATTCTTCTCCAGAAATGGACTTCAGTATTCAACATCTCTATTATTATAACAATTTACAATTTTTAGATATGGAGCATATGCAAAAAGTAAAATTTACACCGTTAAAGATGTGAAAGATTTAATTGAATTTGCATTATTACATGGAGTCCGAGTATTCATTGAATTGGATGGACCTGCACATGTAGGATATGGCTGGCAATGGGGTCCTGATTTTAATTTAGGGGACTTAGCTGTCTGTGTTAATAAACAACCATGGAACAAGTAATATAATTAATACATATTAATTACTAAGAAACGATAATAATGGAATTTTTTAAAAAGAATCGGATGAAAAGTAGATTAACAAGGAAACAAATACAATAATAATAAAAAAGACAGAGAATCACAAAATAGATTTCAAGTATTCAATGCGCATGGTCATAATGGCGGAAATTAAATATTGTCAAACAAATTACTATTGATTAACGTAGTATAAGTGGTGCTAATTTTTAGTTACATTTTTTAATTTAAACTCGCGCCAGCATATAAAAACATTACACTTGCGTATTAATACGTTTATTTTTTCTTGTTAATCTACGTTGCCACTTTCTTCTCACTCTGTGTTTATATCTAAAAGTAAATGATTTAAGGATTTAACGATCGCTTAGTTTATGTGTACAATAAATACAAGGAGAAACTTGTGAAAAAGACAAAGCGATCGTGCGGTCAGTACTTTTTGCTACAAACCTACAAACAGAAGATGCCGCACGATCAATTTCGCTCTTTCTATAGAGTGGTCAATTTCATAACGTTGTGCTGAGTTCATTTTCTATGTCTGTAGGTTGAATTAAACGAGTAAAGTATATAGTAATCGCTTAGTCACAAATAGAATTAAAATCAAATGAAATGGTATACATATCGCCAAAATAATAGTTTAATAAAATTGGCAAAATCAACATATTTACGCAATATTATTAATATCACTTCTAAAAAATTTGTTGTTTATCTAAGTCTAGCCCATTAGAAAGAAATTTTAATGGGATTCCGTTTTTCCACTTGACCACTTAACCACTTGAAGCAGCAGATTAACCGGTACTTTTTAGCGCCAATTTTCAAATCGAAAATGTTAATAAAACATTTATAAACAATTCTAACTTGAATTATTTATGCATGAAAATTAAAAAATGTTTTTAATTTAAATTTAATTAATTAATATTTTTCTTAAATATTGCCAATATTAGAGGATCATTAATATAGTTTATACGTACAGTATTTGATATCTCATGTTTGAGATTGATTGTATATGTAACATCAAAGATGTCGAGATTACATTAAACAATTTTGAAAACAAATTATTAACGACAAATCATTAAAGTACTTATTTATTTAATATTGAATTATAAATACGCCTGATATTTTACTTTTTAAATAATCGCTCGGCACGGAATCTATCTATGAGGCAGCCACTTGCATCGAGCTTGACAAAAACGGATCCCCATTTTAAACCAATTGGTCGACATACAACATTGATTATATAATAGATTTTATAGAGATTTTGATTATTTCAGTCTTATAGAAATTATTTGAAATTTTTAGATATTGTATTCAGCCACCTTGTGGGCAATTAAATCCAGCAAATCCAAATGTATACAAAGTTTTGGCAAAACTATACAAAGATGTTATAAATATGAATCCAAACCAAGAAGCCATTCATATGGGTGGTGACGAGGTGAATATAACATAAGCGTATATCCATCCTTGTTTCACACAGGAATGCACTATTTCTATGAACATATCCAGATAATCATCAATCCGGAGAAAACATTAACTGTTTTATTAATGTGTAGAAAATAATTTTCGATAATATTTTCAAGTCTCGAAAAATCTTGCCAAGGTTATAATTCTCACTAGTATATTTCAACATTTTAGATACATATCGGATGTTGGAACTCCACAAAAGAGATTTTAAACTATTTAACATCCAAAAACATGGGCCAAACTACAAAGGATTTTCTAGACTTGTGGTCAGAATATCAAACAAAAGCGACTGAAACATATGATCAACAAGCTGGACATGATGATTCAAAAGTTATACTTTGGACAAGTCTATTGACTGACCCTAAATATATTCAAAATTATTTGAATCCAAAAAAGTAAGTTGTTACCAATTATTTTTAGTACATCCTACTGCTCATAAAGCCAGTGATCCGCCAGTATATAGATATCAAAGGCACGTTATTTGATAAAAGACGTTCTTTAATAGTATCTTTATCAAGAACAAGCGGATTTTATCTGTAAAGATAGTCGTAGAAAAAAATCTATTTTTAGTATCAATATCAATGGTTCGTATCCTTTTTTTAGATATGTAATACAAACATGGGTGCCATCTACAAATCCTTTACCAACTAATCTTTTACAGCAAGGTTATCAATTAATAATTTCTACTAAAAATGCATGGTATCTAGACCATGGTTATTGGGGTGGAGGAAATCCATATTATAAATGGCCAACAGTCTATCATAATAGAATACCAAGACATGCAAATGTTCTTGGTGGAGAGGTAATTATTATTAGTTCCAATTAACTTCTTAGTTATAATATCACCAGAAAAAATATTTTTTAGGCATGCATGTGGTCAGAATATGTGGATGAAAACGCTGTTGATAGTAAAATATGGCCACGAACAGCTGCAGTTGCTGAGCGTTTGTGGTCTGACCCAGAACCAATTAATACAAATATAATATTACCACGATTTCTAAGACATCGAGAAAGATTAGTCAAATTAGGAGTTCGATCAGATGTTGTGACGCCAGAATGGTGTTCACAAAATGAAGGGCAATGTTATAATTTTTTACCATAATTTTTTTAATAAATATAATTTAATAAACCGAAAATCTCACACGAAATATTATTATATACTTACTGTCTACAATCTAGCCTAATCAAAAAACCGCAAAGAACAAATTTTATCCCTGGTTATATTTCCTGTTTTCACTAAATTTTCAAAAATTTCTTCAGATTAAGAAAGATGTGAAAGAAATATGCATAACAACTGGAATATATAAATTAGAAACCTCGAAACATAAGACAAACGGGAAACCTCGAAATACGCAATCGACCCCACAGTCTTACATACCAGGTCGTAGCAGAGACACCAAACGTTATAAAAGCCTGACCAAAATGTTATATTCATGACTATACTTGTAAAGAGCAGTACAGGAAAATAAAGGAAACTAACCAAAATTGAAAAAACTCATTGATTTTCACTTTTTATGAAAAGTACATATTATTTTTTTTTAAATCCGCCATTGTTGTTCATCTTTAACAACTGTCAGTGGTATGTAGGAATAATTATATATACACAGTCTTGGAAGTACTAAAAAGATTGTAGATTATGTATGATAATCGATATTTATATTATCTATGGGCAGTGAAGAAGAGGACTACAGTCTCATATTTGTTTCAAAAAGTGACACAGAAAAAATAAATAAATAAACAAGCGCTCAAGTACCGAAGGGTATAGTCTGAAGTAACTGTTTAAGATGACTTTAAGTTTGGTGGGAAGAAGTAGTAAAATTGAATTACGGAGAGGAAAATTTCTTGAAGGTTATAATGTAAAAAATTTATATTATTTTATTAAATTCAAGAACTTAATGTGAAAAAAATATTGAATTATGGGAATAGAATATGCAATAAAAAAATTGCGATATTAGTCGAAAAGTTTGAAGCAAAATACGCCGTTATCTTTTTTCAAATGGTACGTCTAACAATTTATTTGTTGATATAATATTAAAAATTCTAAATAATCATGTTTATTTTTCTTTCGTATTTTTCTATATATAACGTTTAAAATGTATCTCATCTTAATTTAAATAGTAACATCTTAATTTCAAATCAAATTTATTTTTTCTTAATGCTCTTTTCGAACTTTGATATAAAAATCAGCTTTTGTATATAATATATAAACATCTGTGGTAAGTTGATACTCACTAGTTGCTAGTATGTTGGTATGTTGGATTCCTTTTGACTATTAAATCGAAAGGCGCTGTTAGTCAAATCAATTGGTAGTATTTAATAACATAGAATAAGACTTCCTGTGGATTATATGATTTCTATGAATAAAATAAATGGGGGACATTTAGGAAAAAGTAATGTGCATCAGTAAAAATACTAGTGAACCGAATAATTCAGTAAGCTCTATTTGAATGCATAAATTTTTACATGTGACGCCATATTGTATTATAATTTAAAGTACAATTTTTGTACACGCGGTCTTCTATTGAAGGTGTTGACATTTGTATTACAACTTTTGACTCTTTTTGTAAATAACATGGCGGTACACATCATCTGTGTGTATGTATAGAAATGCGAGTGTATAATAAGAGTATATCAATAGTAGTAGAGTACTATATACATAGGTATTTCTACTAATATAACTTCTTTTTAAAAAACTGTCAGTTTGACATTTATACGAATAAAAAAAATTGTTAATATTTGAATCATTGTGGATAAAAATTATGTGTAAAAATGTGTATCTATTTTTATTTTTAAAACTAAAAACTAATTAGTTTTGAATTTTCATGAAAATTTTCATAATTTTTGATAAAATAGTTGGTAAACAGTTTGATTATCACTGGAATATAAGTGTCAAAAAATGACATTTAATTTCGATACAAATGCTTAATATAAATAGTTTTAAAATTTCAATTAAAAACGCAATTATTAAAAACATCCTTAGCGTATGCAAAAGCTATCAAAAAAGAATGCATAATCTTGAAGATGATTTAGAAGTGAATAATCCAAGAAAATCATCACTTTGTTCACGTGTTAGTAATGTGTTTAATTATACAACAATTTTAAATACGATAATCACAATATTAGCTATTACAATTTTAATTATTGTTGTACTTTTAAGTAAAGACTATATTAAATCAATTTTAATAGAAACTGAAAAACAGGATCCGTTAGTCATCTTTTTAATATACATAGTTTTATTTATTATCGTATCTTTTCCAATAATTATTGGATATCTATTTTTAATAATATCATGTGGATATCTATTAGGCTTATTACACGGATTATTTACTGTAGTAATTGCAGTGAATATCGGTGTCTTTGTTGCCCACAATGTAATACGAATTATACATAAATACTTTGATATTCGTTATATTGAAAATAATGAGTTGGCGCGAGCTATTTTAAAAATTTTATCAGGAACACAAGCATTTAAAGTGGTTTTATGTACAAGACTAACGCCAATACCATTTGGTTTACAAAATACAATATTTGCGGTAAGTACTATTTTCGAAATTATGATTTAACTTGAAAATGTATAAATTGAATATTCAAAAAAGAGAACTTTAATGATTTTAAAGTTAAGAAAATTAATGATTTTAAAGTTGAAATTTTGTTCTACCCGGTAAAAAAAAACGAGACTCGTTAAAAACCAATTTTACTACTAGTATTTTTAGTGATAAATCATTTTTAGAATCAGTCGGTTTTTTTTTCCAAAAACCGTCAGACGTCAGAGTTTTTGATTTTTTTTTATAAATCATTGTGTGGATTTTGTTTTCAGCTTAGCTCCGTGTCATGGAAACGTTATCACATTGCAACTGCTCTAGGGTTACTACCAGCGCAACTAATTAACGTGTATTTAGGTTCAACTTTAAGATCTATGCACGATGTAATAGACAACCATGAGATTTCACCATTGGGCTACACCATTTTTGCAGCTCAAGTAAGTTTTATTTTTTAATTTTCTTATTCTAGATATTTATCTCGATGACAAGTCACCAGTCACACATATTGTCAAACCGTACGAATTCAAGTTATAATATAATCCGATATTTTGCACTATTTCGAGAATTAACTAATTGGATTTGTTCTTTCCAAGTATAAACGTAATCGTTATTCACACCAATAATAAAAAAAATAAAACTATACAAAGTTAATAGTTACCTTGTTATTGCCGAGGACTTTGAACCAGACTTCAAGGATTACACAGTGAATCTATAAAGCGATGAATAGAGAAAAAAAATATTTCGACCAATGTCAATAACGTAACTCAAAATTAAAAAAAAAAAAAATTATATTAATCAATAATTTTAGATAATTATTGGAATATCGGTAATGATGTGGGTTTTGTGTAAAGCAAGATTAGAACTAACACGTGCTTTGGAAGATGTGGAGAATGGACAAAATAATACCTTAGCCACGTCGGATTCATCAGATCTTGGAAGTCATAGTTATATACTGGCGTGATTATTCTAAAATTCCAATAACTGAGTGAGTTTTGTATAGAAAAATGTATGGTCGAAATAAATTATTTGTATATAATGTTTATTTAAAAAAACAAAATCGTGAACAAACAAAACGAACAAAATTTTATAATAAAGTTTTTTTATTACCATTTGTAATAATATTTAATATTTTTTATTTTTATGTTGGTCGATTGAATAATCGATAACTGAAATTGTATAATCAATGTCTTCTTTTGTTATACAATATGGTGGTTTTATACGAAATACCTAGAATTTAAATTTGTTTTTATGATTAATATAGTTCAGTCGTCAGGTAATAATTGTACTTTGCAAAGGGTTCTGGTAGTTATTAATATTGATACAGTTTAAAAAATCTCAAACCGTAATACTCAGACTGATGGCAGAAAATTTGAAGTCGCAGGAAAATACTTCTCTGGCCAGTTCTTGTTTAACGAAAAATTTTTGTGGTTGAAACCTCAAACTCTCCTAAAGATTGTGACTCAGTATATATTTGCATT